>OZ038491.1:85528966-85823966 GCA_964036315.1 Acanthosepion esculentum
CACATTTGTTTTAGTTACTCTTATATTTATTATTTAATTATTCTCTTTGAAAATAAATGAACTGTGATGGTAAATTTAAGTGGTTAGAATATATCAAATAAAAATATATTTAGAAAGAAAATTGTTCCGTTTAGATATTAATGTAACATTTATTCATTTGAATTTATTTTTATTTTAATTATTCTTTTTATTCCAGGTGGGCATATTGGAATATTTATTTTTGGATAAAAAATAGAATTATTCACAAAAACTGATCACTACTCTAAAAACAAATAGACTCACCATGAATTGATTATGACTCAATTTATCTTGACTTCCGCTTCCTTTCAAAACTTCTATTCAGAAAGTAGATTCCTTTATTCAAAATAAAATTCTACAAATATAAGAAAAAACCAAAACCAAAAACTAAAAGATTATATGAAATAAATATAAATGATACTTATTTCCAGTGTCAGCTTACCCAATGGCAAGTGAGCACATTTTTATTTGATATAGGGGGCCCATTCCAATGGGCCCCCTATATCAAATAAAAATGTAATAAAGAAACGGACATGGGCAACTGCTTTAATAATAAAAAGAATAAGAACTTCATAAAGTCATCTGCTCATTCTCAAGTCCAATGGGAGGACATTTTCAGAGTTAAGGTTCATAATGAAAAGGTTACAAAATTTACTCTCTGGGGTGGGATTTGGTATCATACATATTGATATTGATTGAAAAAGAATTGTTAGATTAAATTGGATTCACACAATCATCTAGTGAAAATAAACGATTGTTCTTAATACAGTGGACTGCATGCAATCTATGTTGAATTGTAACTAAAAACTATCAACCAATTACATAAAAATGACTAAATTATAACATACTCTATTTGCATTTGCTATCTACTGCCAGTAATATGTACAGTACGTGTAGACTGTAATTACTAAGAAAATAATTAGGTGTATCTTTTTTACGTACTTATTTTTTTTATTTATTCATTCTGAAAACTAAACGATAGTATTGTAGTTGTGGTTTCCCCCCACCCGCCTTTGTATCCTGACAATCAACAAACCCAGTCTGCCACTGCTTACTTCATATACTTGTATGTAAGAATAAATTTAATGAGTAGAATTGCTTTTTAATCATATTTTGTCATGGGAATTGCTTTAAAAATAATCATCTTGTCGAATAATGCACAAGATGTTTTAATAATTTTAACACAATTAGTGGATATGATGACATTTTCGTCATTATAAATGTAGGACAACTTTATTTAAATCTGAATTGCTTAAGGTCAACGTTCTAAATTCTGAAGATGATTTTAAAAGAAGCAATGCCTGTGCCTCGTCTTATTTAGGTTCTAAGGTTCTACAGCGTCAAAATGTAAAATTAATGAGAGCCAAATTAGAAGGCTTCTGTTTTTATTCAGCAAAACAATTTCTCCGAGTAATGATTAAAATTTCCAACAAAAAAATGAAATAGAATTTCATTAATTATCTCATAATCTGAATTCTTTTCATTTTCTAGAGATTCATAAAATGAAAACCAAATGATTTTCTTTTTCGTATTTTTACTTTTTTCGAATAGAAATGGTAAGAAAGCCTCTTTTTGTTTTATTGGAGATTAAAGACATCATGGGATGAGAGGATGATTTGTTTAATTTCTCTTGTTTGTTTATTTGTTTTTCTCTTGTACATTTATAAGAGAGAGTGAGAATATTTTGGTAACAATTTCTTATTTGTGATTGTTATTTTTTTATTTAATTTTACTCTGGTTTCGAACCAGTTTTCTGGTACCCGCCAAGAATTTGAACATAATTTATTTTCTGAGCCCTTTCCACTTTTATAAGTCATTTTAAAAGTATTTCTGTGGTTTATAGGGTTTTCTATAAATATGCATTATATTTTTGAGTATCGTGTTTTTACGGGTCAATGGGTCTTCTTTTTATTTTTACAAATATCATGTTTTCACGTGAAAGTTTGTGATCTACTGTCGCTTTATTTGCTTTTTATGTGAAATATACTTAATATATTTCTTTCTAAATTGAATTAAATTTTATTGATGCTGCGTTGCTTTTTTGTATATTTAGATTTTCTATTATTTGTAGTCGTTTTTACAGTTAATATCGTATAATATTTTTGTGTTATTATTAAGTATTTGTCAGTTTTCTTATTGATTTTGCTTATTTGTTGGTTGGTGATATGCTACTAAATACTACTACTACTACTACTACTGCTACTACTACTACTAATAATAATAATATGAACTATTTTCAAATAAATTGCATATTAACCGGCGCGATAGTGCAGTGATTGTGTGACCAATGTATATGTTGCTTCAATTGTCATTAGAGACACATTGTTTATTGAGCATTTGATTTGTTATACCGTTGCTGGTAAACATATTAGAGGTTTTTAGTTTTTGAAATAACTGATGAGTTTATTTTGTTTTTGTCAATAGATGATATGTATATCTCTATTAGGTTTCTTATAATTTTTCTTTCTAGTTTGTGGTTATTTTGTAGTTGGTTTCTGTTGAATAAATCTGTTTGTATGTAGTTCTTATTATTTTTGTTACATCTTGCTACTTTTTACTTTTATGTAGGGCTAGTTTAATTTGCCTATCTATTAGGTGGTTACAGCAATTATTTTTAATTAATATTTTTTATATAATTCTGTTCATTGTAAGTTAATGTGCATGTAGAGTATATTAAATGTGCTATTATATTATTATGATATCGATTTTGCATGTGTGTAAAGACTCACTATTATAATTAGTATGCATGTGTTTGAGTTGATTGGTTTTCACAGAAGGAGATTTTAAAGCTATTGTTATTCGAATCAATTAGTTCATCTAAAAAGGAAACTTTGTTATTGAGGGTAATTTCATTTGTGAAGTTCAACACTGAATTATTTTCAGAAATTGTTCTCAGATATTTAACTTTGTTCGTATTTTGGTTAATACAACGTAGCGGGTAAAAATGTTGGTTGGCGGATTTTTGGGGGTGGGGTATTTCGTTTTCTAAGTTTATCGTGTAGAATTCTGATTGTGTTGTTGTGATAGGGGAACCCCTAGTGATATAATCAATTTGTGCGGATATATTTTCTAAATTACAGCAGTTTCTTGAGAATTGTTGATTTTATTTTTAGAAGTGGAAGTGACGGGTGTATAACAGTTGTTACTTATAATGTTTATTCTTTTTGCTGGCGTAATGCGTTGACGAATAAATTTTCGCCATCTCGTCACGTAAATGTCGTTGTTTGGTTTATTGCTTGTGATGTTATGCATGAAGTTGTACGTGAAGTCTATGCAGTCTATAGAAGGTAAACACGGATTTGGTTGTTTTGAAAATGTGGTAGAAAATGAAAGAATATGTGAGATTTTGTAAGTGAAAAAAAAAACACATCATAAATTGTGGCGTGAAGACTTGCCGCGTTTGTATCAAGTCATTCTTTTTTTGTGTTAAGTGAAACAAAAACCGACATGACACTCACCGTCGCGAAAAAAGCTCATGAAAGACAAAAGCGCTTTGAAAACAGATACTTTTTGTTCAAATTTTCCCCGGAGACCAATTGGTTCGAACCGTAAAATAAATAAATTAAACAAAGCAAACCTGCATAATTGAAAAGTGGGTACTATATATATCTTATAGCTCTCTCTCTCTCTCTCTCTCTCTCTCTCTCTCTCTCTCTATATATATATATATATATATATATATATATATATATATATATATATATATACATATATATATATATAAATTCCCAAGGGGATAGAAACCAGGTAGAACTCAATGTCCAGGACAGAGTAAGAATATAATATAAAAGGCTCAAACACTAATATTCCATGGTTATAATTTTATTACATTGGAATCGTATTCACGATTTAATTCATCAGACCTGCAAATTCAAAAAGAAATCGGAAAATTTAACTCTGGGTTATATTTTCCGATTTCTGTTTGAATTTGTAGGAATTGGATCGTGATTTCAATGTAATAAATTATAACCATGGAATATTAGTGTTTGAGCCTTTTATATATATATATATATATATATATATATATATATATATATCAGGTAATTCCACACAATCGCTATAAAAGAGGACACATGATGAAAAAATACACATAATATCAAAACATTTTATCAGTAAAACATTTGTGTTATTATTAAGGTGAAAAATCAAAGGATTTCTTTGTGTTCTTTTTAGAACCTTGGAAATTTCGTTTGTTTTTCTTGCGTGGAAAATACATTAAGTTGGAAATTTTGGCAAAAATTAGATTACTGTCGGATTTTAATGAAACTTTCAGTATTTATTCAGAAATAAATGAAATTATATTTTAACTGTTTCTTTTTAGAAAATCTTTGTATTTTTACAACTGTTGCCACCCACTCATTTAATTTTAGGAAATTTCGAAAAATTACTAATATTTTTTATTAATTACAAGAACAAGTCCTCAAGGAATTTTTTAAAAAATTAATAAAACTAAAAAAGTATTTAATTAGTAAAGCTTTTAATTGCTTTTATGAATAAAATATATTATGTACAATATTGTCTTAAGAAAGCATTTTTTTGTGAATAATGAATTTTTACAAGAATTTAAAAAAAGTATTAACTAGAAGAATTTATAAAGTTCTAAAAATCAATAAATATTAGAATGCTTAAAATATTTCAAATTTTTTAAATTACTATTTTTATATATATATATATATATATATATATATATATATATATATATATATATATATATATATATATATAATATATAATATATATATATATACAAAAAGGCTCTTACGTTGTATTCCTCATGTAATTTCAATTATCTGCGCCTTACTTGATCCGTCAACATATCATAAAACACCCACTTTTGTGTTAAAATGCTTTTCTGCGATATTTTAAACTAAAAAATTAAGCTAAATTATTTGTTTCAATTCAGGTTATTTATATCAGCTATTTTTTATCAAATAACATTTTCAAAAAAGATTATTTTATTTTTTAAAGATTTCTTAGTAAAGAGTATTATGCTGTGCTGTCAATATGAAAGATTTTGTGTTGTCAATATGGACGATTTTACTGATAATCAGAAATAATAATTCCAGTTGATTTAAATTTGATTTGAAGTACAGAAAAGTATCTTGCTTATTGAAAATATTAAATTTAATCTATTAGTTTCTAATTAAAACTAAAATTAAAGTTTCAATAACGATTTTTCCTTTTTTAACTGCATTTTAAGCCTTAGGTATCTTTTGGGGGTGTTGGGTCTAATACATACACACACTCACATACACACACGCGTATATTTATTTATATATATATATATATATATATATATATATATATATATATATGTGTGTGTGTGTGTGTGTGTGTGTGGACAATCCTATTATGCGTACTTAAGATAAAAACTGATCATTGAATGTTTTTATATTTATATTTTTTATATATATTGCCGCATGTTATTTTCCTTCGTGCCATTCCGACTGTTTATGGAAACTGGTTTTATACATTACTTTTTAATCATTTTAATAATTGTTTTAAAATCAGCGCGTCATATTTTTCGAGAAGCTTCATTATTCTGCATAGCACTAGCAAGGATAAATTTTTAAATAATATTATTATTTTAAAAATATGCTAACAATTAATATGTTAGTGACGATAATTGTTTTTATTATCATTATTATTATTATTATTATTATTATTATTATTATTATTATTTGTGTGTTTCATTATAAACAACAAAGAAAAGATAAAAATATATATATAATAATATAAACGATGTGGAAAACTTTGAGAAGATTAGATAAAAAGAACACCGATTAAAACAATCAATTAATGTTTTATAGGTTTCTTTTTTGTGTTTTTTGTTTTTTATTATGTGGCGTCCTAACAGATCGGCGAAGAGACCTTCCTGATAGGCTTGGTTATGGTTACTAGATTAATGAAGGTAATTGATCTTTGTACAATCAGGCAAAGGAAATTTATTGTAAATGAATGAGAAGTGACAAAAAAAGAAAAAGTGGAGGCAAGAATCAACGAATGTCAAAGGGGAAGGAATGCGAACGAGTGTGTAACTTTAGATCACATTTTGTAAAAGCTGAGATCAGTGGGCGACCGAGCGAGGCTCGAAACAGATGTCAGTTACTGAGTTGACCCATGAAAACCTGATCCGGCGCCAATTGGCTACTCACCGAACACACAATTGACATGACTTGTCTCATGCCAACTGCCTGAACAAATTTAAAGAAAACGTTTGAAACTCGTTAAAAGGTAAAGTAAAATCTGATTGTAAGCATGTTTCCATGTTCAGAATAAATGAAATTTATACAAAAGTTTATTTCGCTTTTACTCTCTTCCCTTGTTTCCTTTCAGTAATTCTTTTTAACACTTTCTTTTTTCTATGCTTTCATATTCTCTTTCATTAACAACTCAATTTCATTATTTTTTTCTCACCACTTTATAATAATAAAAAGTTTTATTCAGTTAAAATAAATGGAAAATACGTATTTTACTTCCAGTTAATTCTATCAGATTTAACCGGTTTTTCTTTTTTTAAAAAAAAGCTTTAATTGAATCATAGGTTCAATATTTTCAGTTGAATGATGTAGTTATAACCATATTCATTTAACTATTATTTTCATACTATTTACATTATTCGGACTATTGTCCTCATCTTTGTTGCCATATTTATCACAACGTTTCGGCCATTGTACGCTCCGGCCTTCTTCAGATGGTTGGAATGTCGAACTGAACCCTTTATTTCGCTCGCTGGGGTAGACTGTTCTAGTTCCACTTACCACGTCTAATGGATGTCAGTTATCAGTTATCTCCTGTTAATTCACCTCTCCAATTTCTCCAATGCCTTAACAAGGTATTGAAGTCATACTCTTTGGGTCCTGTTACTGGATCTAACCAACGCCTTTATCCCCACTGCCTAAACGCTGTGATAAATATGAGGACAATAGTCCGAATAATGTAAATAGTGTACATAATACCTCATCTCAGAAATATAGACAGATATTATTTTCATCTTTCGTCCAACTGATATATTTCCAGCTCCCTCTTATATTTGAACTGGATTTTTAGAATGTATATTAATATATTTTTAAATTACTTCTTTACATCAGCTTTACAGCTTTGAGATGATTTTCCTTAATTTGACGTCTTTATTCTATGATATGTTTTACATAATCGCATTACGTATTAGTTAACCAATTATCCTAAAATTCGGAGATTTTGAAAATTTTTCGCATGCCCAAGTGCCTACGCGGAGGAAGAAAACAAATGCGAGAAATATAGGTATATAGGGATTATCGTGTTTTATTGAAGGTAAATATATAAAACTGGTAAATATCAAGTGGCATTTGTTTTTAAATTCTTTTAATCACAGAATGGAGAGCAACTTAGTCTATTGATGTCAACCTTGTTACCAAATGATTTACTTCCGATTTACATCACTAGAAATAGTTTTAATAAAACGTACGTATAAAAATAAATATTAAAGCAATACAGCTTTTAGGGAAATGGTGTTTGCCTGTTTAGGATTTAAATTTTGAATCAAATTATCTATTCACATTCGTGTGCGTATTATACTTTTATATTCAGTATCTCTTCAGGAAATGGGTGATCATGTCTCTCTACAACTTCCTATTCTTTGTAGATCTAAGTAATGTTAGCTTCGTTACTATTCCTCCTAGCCTTGTTCTGTCATCCATTTACATAAACGTGTTAGATTACACACTGTTTCCATTTGCCTTTCTTGCCCTCGCTATGCCCTGTGAGTGTTAAATTCTTTAAGCTCTCTTTCCTCGTTATGTGTCCCAAAATGTTCAACTGTCTATTTCTAAGAATAAGTGGGGTTTTTTATTTCCATTTTCACACATCTTTCTAAGTATAAGTGTGGCTGTGCAATAACTGAACCACTATGCACATCGGCAGATGAGACCACATTGATGGCAGACATAAAAGAGTCAGGCCAAGAAGCAAGCTACGAGTTAAAGACGTCAAGACAAAGCAAATACAGAAATTTAATTATCTGGGAAATGTAGTAACAAAAAAAACAGGAAAATTTCGTTAGGAACAAAGAAAAGAGTTGCTTTGAGTGTGTCCTGTGAGTATCAAATTCTCCATGCTGTCTTTACTCATTATGTGATTATTATTTAACTGCCTCTTTCTAACAGTGTGTCCTTTTTGTATCTATTTTCCTTAAAAAACTTTCGTTGTTTACATGCTCCATTCATCGTATTCTCAGCAATCTTCTGTAGAAACATACTACTGTGGCTTCAAGTACAGTCCCATCATTGACATCATGTCTAACCTTCATCTGTGAAGAAATGATCCAGAATTCTCTGCCATATATGCGGATTGCATTCACATAGCAATGCAACTCTTTTTAATGCACACTTATACATAGAAAGATATGTTACAATATACAAAGGTATAGTTAAAGAAATATTTCAAGCTAAATCCTTTCTACACGGAAAGATACGCGTGACCTATTTACAATGTCTACCCTGAAATTATTAATAGTTGTGCTTCATTTCTAATTTTAGAAATGATTCCATGAATGTTGGAAGCCATTTTTAAATTGATAAAATTTCAGAGTTACGTTCTTTCAAAGATCATCATCTGCCTGAAACTAAATTCAAAGATATAAAAAATGAAGTCACATGTTCATATATGACGAAAACAAAATTGCAGCACCTTGAATACTGACGATTAAACATACAACTAAGATAATTGAATTACAATTAATGATCACATATACAAACTAATTGTGCCCATGTTCCAATGTAAGGAGTGCGTGTACAGTCCCCTCATTGACATCATGTATATCCTTCTTATGAATTAAAACAGGCTTGTACTCTTGGATGTATATGATCTTAGAGATGGTGAATACCACCCAGCAAGTCATTATTCCACGCCTCTTGCACCTGTTGACGTAACGCAACAAGAGCTGTAGGTGGGCTAACTGAATGTGTCAAGAATTGACCCATTCATGTTAAATAGGAGCAGTTTTGGTAACAGCGTTGGTCAGGAAAATGTTTCAAGCACCTTTCAAGACCGCTAATTATCTTGTTTATCATTAAGGACAGGCATTATCATATTGGAATATAACATCATTTTCCTTTTGCAGGAATGTCAACAGAAAGGGTTGAAAAATGTTTTTGGCAGAACAGAAAACTAGAATACAAATTAAGAAAAAATATTTCCAAAAATAACAAAGGATACTGTAGCTTACTTTATCTGTCTTCCTCTGATAAGAGATTCATTCAAACATTTATTAACGATTTAAGATTAAAACAAAATTAAATGTAAAAAATAAATCTGAACCTTTTAAGTGCATACAGGTACATGGAATATATGCAAACGCTAATATTGTACCTAGTAAATAACATATGATTTTTTTTTCAAAACTAGTTACGGACCTGTTCTGGAAAATATACATAAGACGAGTGCTGACATTAAGATGTGAAGCATTTAATGCTTAATGTCAGCAATTAAAGGTGGGTGCATATATGAGTAAAAGAATCAGTAACATTCGAAATGAAGCATACAATTATGTCCGAAGATTTTTATACGAATATCGCTCTGCTTGATAAAGAATTATGCTCAGCGTTGCAGGTGAGTAAAATCTCAATTCTTTTCATTGAATTTTAAATTATAGGAACTACTAACAGGAATACTTTGTGCATGCAGTCTGTTGTTGATATAAAAATTTTATTGAGGAACTAGCAAAAATGAAATATAATTGCTAGACATACGAAAGATATGTGATTTAAGACAATGTTATTTTCTTTCTTTTTTTTGAGAAACTATCATTAAAACTGCTTTCATGCCTTTAAATGATATTCTTAATATTTTATATCTTTTCTCTGTTTACTTTAGCAACACAAGCTTTTTCAAATATTATCATACTGTTCAATTGGATTTTCTTACTTATTAGCCTTGTTCTCAAATACCTTTTTGTGGCAGTGTTAAAACCAGTTTTTTTGTTCTTATTTTAAATATTTTAATGTCAATGTCTCTATTTAAATTTCCAACGCTGTCTTACAAATCAATGACTTTATATTTTCTGTTTTTTTTTTGTAATGTTTTGCAATACACAATCTGGAAGAAATGAGAAAACATTCGAAAGCTTTTGAATTCCGAATGTATGACACTGAATCTCGAAGTCCCTATACCGTTTACAAATACGCACACGACCAAATGAATATTGCATTATGTAAGTGTCCTTTAAGAGAGGCATGTGTACATTGCTGTCTACGCCTGTGGAGATGGGAAGTGGCTATATCATTGCAAATACGGGCAGAACTTGGTGATATCAGTAGCAGCGTTGCTCGAGAGACTTTTTCTTTTTTTTAATTTATACTCGCCAAGAATAGCTAGCAGACAAAATTCAATCTAGAGAAGATTTCAAGGCAAAGTGTCATTGCTGTCGTTTATGTAATCGGCCTGACACTTATATATTGATATGCAAATAAAAATCTCATAAAAAAATTTGTTAGGACAGAAACATGATTAAAGTAGATTTATTAAGTTTTACTTCGCAAACACTATAAACCCAAGTCAATCAATTATTTTAGAATATTAAATGAAAAATTTGAGGATGTGTGAGCTCAGAACTAGAAATATACCATTGTTAACTCATTTATATCAGCAAACTTGTTAATACATAAACTCTAAAGACAGTTAACAAAACAAAATTAGAGAGAAAGAGAAGAAACACAAAGACAGCGCGTCACTTATTAAATTGATTATACGTCTGGATTTAACAATTAATACTGAGGTCCATGTCACAGTAATAACAGAATTGCTCTATTATATAAATGCCTTCTACTTTTAAGAAATATGATCTATTGTACAGTTTATGAAAATAAATTGATTCTTTTATTCTTTTTAAATGTGCTTAAATTATTTTACTATTTCATTTTATTCCGTCATTATTATCACTTTAAATGAATTACGGAAGTGCAAATCGGTGATTCTGTGCAATGACGACCACGTCAATATGTTTTCTATTTGAAGAACATGTTTTTTCAACTTACTTGAGTTAAGAAGTTGTCACTCGGCTTAATATCAATCAGCTTTGTCGGCGCCTGATTGTTCCAGACGTTTTGCAAGAATTTTTTTCTTTGTTTGTCAGATTGATATGTTAAATAATTATTCATATTTTTAAAGGCATAAGTCAGTAACATTTCAAAACTCTATTAAAAATCATTACGGATCAAAGACGTAAAATTAGATTCTGAAGTAGTTATAAGCCATATATATTTCTTGTTCAAAAACCATTTCCCGAATGACTTTTGTCGAAACACACAATTAAAAATTGTTGTGGTGGGATCCACCTAATCTGCATAGGTGCCTACCAACTATATAAATAGTGGTTGGTACCGGAAGACGAGAGGAGAAGGAATCACGAGATCCAACTAGAGACTCTGATCGACTGCGACTAATCAACACATTCTCCAGGAACGTCTTCCCAGAAATATACAGAAATACTATATGTACTTATTGTGTACACTTTCTTGTGATAATACATTCTTGTTCTAAGTACATTTTGTGTTGCATTATTATTCCATGCATTAGGCGAGATTCAACAATGAGTCAAGACTCAACAAAAATAAATACCAATGTCTTCAATTTTGTGATAATATGAGCGAATAAACGATACAGTTTATTGCAGGTGAATAATTAATATGATATATAATGTTGTCATATATTATATATGGTATTTATTAAATTTACTATAATCCAGAAGAGAAACGCATTTTGGGTCATCCAATGGAGATCGAACCTACTAGAGAGGAAATGATCTGCGAGAGGAGCTTGTTGCCCATTAGAATACAACGAATTGTCATCCAGTATTAACTGGACTGGCATGGACGAACAGGTATGATGTAGCGTAATGGTTATTTGTATCGGAAATAAAGTCGAAAATCAGAGTTCAGTTCGGTTAAGTTTGATTTTATTCATTTAGGACTGATGTCCTCGAGAAGGACTTGAATAAAATGTACCATCTTTTATCCAATGGTTGACAAAAATGGTTGACTGAAAAATGAGTTAGTCTATGAACTCTTGGATAAACCATTAAAAAGCTGTTACATTGATTGTTAACCTTGACAGGAACCAGTCACAAATATAAACTACCTGCTTGAGAAAACGTGAAATCAGTTTTTCTTTTTGTATTAATATTCACTTTATTCTTTATGAAGCCATTAGAATCTATCTTCTAATTACGCCTAAGAGCTCACTTTTAATGCGCACTTGTAACCTGTCCGTTCAAAATTTTTACTTAATGCTATAACAAAAACAACAAGTAAACTGCATGAAAACATCATTTTGTTTCGCCATCTACCTTAATACATCCATAAGATAGACATTAAATTATAAAGCAAATGTTAATCTGTGCGTCTTTAATTTGTAGATTTCCTTCAAATATAAAAATCAACCCATATAATTTTTCTTTATAAAAAGAGTAAAGTAGAAATTATACCTGGTGTCATAAAGGTGTATTATAATAACATCCACTTCCTTTTGATTAATTATCTTTCTGATATCTGTAATACGAAAACATTTTAGCGTCAAAAGAAGTAATAAGAAATTAAAGTCTCGTTTTTCGAATGTGAATACATACATATGAAAGCCTAGTTGGTTGGTTGGTTGGTTGGTTGGTTGGTTGAGTGATTTGGCTTTTATAGATGGAAGAATTTCCGGAGTCGAGCAAACTAAAATCAGGAAAGTAAAAAGGAAGTTGTCTTCCTTCATCAGGAAGAAAAGATTGACATGAAAAAGAGTTTAAAAGAAATTTTAACATGAAATGCCTGATGTCGTTGCTAATCGGCACAAAACAAAAGATGGGAATAATTACATACGAAGGGAATAGGCCAAGCTAAAATCCAAATGGATTCGAATCAAATTGACAGTTTCATAGGCTAGAAAGACATGGATTAAATTTTCCGAGAAGATGACAGGATATCCGGCGACATTGAGTAGATGCCGGTGTATAAGAAAGGGAGAGAAAATAAGAAGCATCCGAGGTGTTCAAGAAAAGAATTGCGCAAATTTGCATAAGAAATATTTATACAAAAAATAAAATAAAAGCAAGTGCTATCGAAATGAATGCATTATAAACCTTTATATGATATTATAGTAAAATATATATGGCATTTAAAGACAATAATAAAAACAAAATATTTATAAAGTAGGAACGCGGAAGTCTCTCTCTCTCTCTCTCTCTCTCTCTCTCTCTCTCTCTCTCTCTCTCTCTCTCTCTCTAGGTATTCAGGTATTTACTCATCTCCTCATGGAGACGTGATATGACACAAGGTCGGGTTTAATATGGGGCACCAGAGCACGTACACGCGCACACACACATACATTCTCTCTCTCTCTCTCTCTCTCTCTCTCTCTCTCTATATATATATATATATATATATATATATATATATATATCTGTGTGTGTGTGTTCTTGCGTGAGTGAGGAAACGAGTATGCCTTACGATGTCTCTCTAAGTGTAAACTTTAAATATATCTGGGGTATGCTGAAAACGTCTTGGGGGAAACCAAAAATGTATTTAAAAATATCTAATGTTTGATCATTAGGTCAAATTTTGGTAATAAATAGGGCTAAGAAATTTTCAGCATCCCTCTCGCACACCAGCGTTTGTACTCGTATTGCAGCCTAAATTGTGAAAGAAATAACTGCATCTCCTTAGCCCTGTGTATAATCTTACATATATGTATGACAAGAGAAATGATAGTTTTTACAAAAGGTCTAAATCAATACGAATTTTCCTCGGAGTGAGAGGAGATGAAATGAAATTGAATGAAGACAGAAAAAGTTGTCGTTGGATTGAGATCTGTGAATATTCGATGAGGAAATATTCAAAGTGATATAAACCAGTGTCCGCTAGAAAATGCCATAAGCTTTTGATCACAATTCACAAAAACCGAAGTATTTTTGATGACAAAATAAAGCTTATGGGCGAGGGAGAAAAAACTAAGGAAGTGCAAAGCAGAATTTATCTGAACACAGAATAGAATCTTTATTTTCTTCATTGTTATCTCTCATTCAATGATTGTAATTGATTTTCTCAAGCATCAGCATCATCTCAGCTGTCCTCAGCAGTTTCACACAAACACCATTATCATCAATAGTCAATTATTTTCCTTCAGGATAGAAACGTCAGCTTTATCGTGGCATCAAAACACGTTCGTCTACTGAATGTTCCAGGAACATCGCCAAGGCAACCTTCCAGATCGCCGTCAGCTTTTTGGCAGAATGTGTCAGTCACCATTCCTCATAATTTATCAGCTTCTATAATTATTGTTTTGTCTTCGGCAGAAATGTAATGCCAGGTAAGCGAATTTGAATGGCGTCAAGCCCAAACGAATCGCGTCTTTCTTCTTTCTTTTCAAACGTTGGTTGCTTTGAACAGGCATTTTCATTTACTGGGAAGATTTGACAAATTCTTATATAAACATTGTACAAATATGTTTTAAACTCTTTATTTTTGTTGCACCATTCGCTTATTTATTTATATCAACAAATATATGTGCATATGGCAAACTATTATGTACAGTTTTCTTGTTAGAGAACCACTAAATTCCCGTAAGCTAGTTTATTCGATTATAACTAGCAAAATAATTAATAAATATAAATTTTGGTAAGAAAATTAAAAGAGAACAGATAGAGAACATTTAGTCATGTGATACAATATAAAGCAAATTTGCAATAGTTTTTAAATTCTCATATTTGTAATTAGTTAAGTGTTAATTACTGCACGACATGAAATAATACTATTACGAATGCATACAAAAGAATATAAATCAAATTTTGCAGTGTATCATTTGATTGTCTACTTAAAAAACGCAACAGAGAAGAATGTCATTTCCATTAGTTTTTCTCGTCTATTTACTTGCGTTTGTTTGTTAAAAATTCAAATGGTTTAAATTCAAAATGGACGTAAAACGAAATGTCTAAAATCATGTACAGTTGTTCTATTCAAATGGCTCTTATATAACAGACGTTAAATGAATTTGACAAAAAATCTTGTGTGTTCGTATGCCATTTTGCAAGGATATTGTTTGAAGAGGATATGGAAATGGCTTTCGAGAGTCGTAAAAGAGTTTTCAAACCATGTTTCATCCATCTGTTGCTTGGTTACCCTTAGATTCCCCACTTGATAGACTGATAGCAACCTCTCCAAGCCTCATTCCATTAAGTCGAATGCCCTGCAGGGCCCCGAGTTTTACTTTACTCCATACAATATTAATTACTTCCTTTCCTTTACGAATATCTATGTCCACCTCGCTAATAACCTTATGCAAATGGATATGTACGCAGATAATTAAATCTGGGATTCGTAAAATATATATTAAAGTAATACGAAACTAGTGCTTACGAGATGTTTCAAACTCACCTTGGTAATATAAATGCGCCTGTATACGTGAGTTTACATGAGGAGAAGTATATATATATATATATATATATATATATATATATATATATATATATATATATATATATATATATATATATATATATATATATATATATATATAATAAAAGTGGTCCCAGAAGACTAAAAATTTGGAAATGGCTGAAGGCATTAAAAAAAAATTTTTCTCTAAAATTAAGAAAGGACTTTTTTTTAAATCATGTTTTCTTTTTTTATAGTTTCAATGAATATTTTTGCTTCAGCTGTTTTATTGAGATCTCCTGCTATAAATTTCAATGCTATTTCCAAATCTACCAAATATTTGTGGATGATGTTCACGTCCTTTCAAACTTCAAGGAAGAGACTAATTTCATACTCTTTAATTATTTCGTTTTAAGAAAAAAGAAAAGAAATAGACCACCATTACTCACGGAGAGTAAAAGAGAACTTTAAAAGACAAAATTTGAAGCATTGTGAAACATATTTAAACTTATTTTTTTGTTTTTTTCGGACAGCGGCACGGTATTCTTTTAAGGGAATAATCTATCAGCAAACAAATTCGGAAAATTTTTACGTCTTTTAATATTTAATGTGCAACACTACACTATATAGAGACACAGGCTTGTGTTATTAATTCAAATGAAAATTTAAAGTTCTTTTCATAACAGACTGCTGTAAAGACTTCGAGTCCTTTTATACTTCGGTTAGATTGAATAGTTACAATTTTGCCTTCAAAAATTAGAGGATTGGTAAAAATAAAGACAAACCGTGTATTCTGATTTAATTTTATATTCTTTCTTTGTATTTCTATCTAAGAAAAAGCAATTGATATATTTCTAGGTGTGTTTCATACTACATAGAATTGGAATCAAAACTGATTAACAAATCTGTCGGTCCATTCAAACATACATTCAATTATATTTATAATATCAGCCTTCAAAATATTCTTTAATGATTATCAATAATTTTCTGTGTATGCCCAAAGGAAAATAATGATTAGTATATACTGGTATTATACAATTCCGTCACTGAGAGTATTCAGCAGTTGTTTGGACTTTGTATTTCAATAGTACACGCTGGTTTGACTTTCAATTCTATGTCACGGCATTGTTGAAATGATATTTCCGAGAGATCTTGACATTTTACTTCGATCTAACCACCAGTGAAGTGTGAACAACATCAAGGAGATTTCATATCGATGTCTTTATTATTCTATGTCATAGCTTCAATGTTTCATTGGAAAGAACGTAGGAAGTTTTTTCTTCAGTTATTGCAAACGTGTCATCCCAATGTGTGATCTATAAATGTGAAACATCAATTCTAGACAAAACTTCTTTTTTGCCTTCCTCTTCACGACTACTTTACAGGTTTTTTGCTTTGAAAAGACATTTTCAGATACCGTGAAGATTTGACTAATTTTCATATAAATATTGTAAAAATATGTTTTTGAGCAATTTGTTGATATTGAAATTTAATTAGCTGTGAAGTGTCGTAACAGACGACGGAAAATGTGACACGGAAATTCGAAGACAGTGAAATAACGAAAACTAACAGAAAAACTAAACAAATTATTAAGACATAGGATAATATCGTTAGAAAGAAAGTACTGAATTGTTATATAATATTTAATCTCCTGCATAGGCAGTGAATACTGAAAAATTCCTCACAGATGAAGAAAAGACTTGAAACGACAGAGATGTGGTTCTCGTGATAGTTGTTAAGAAAATCATGGACAGAATATCTGAGACTCGAAGACGGTTTAAGGAAATAAGCACTACAAGGAAACTTATACTTACAATCAGAAAGAGAAAGTTGAAAGTTCACATAATAAAAAGGGAGAATTGTCTTCTGTGAGTACTCAAAGTACTCACAGAAGACAAAAGAATCAAGAGGAATCAACGAGTAACCTACTTAACGAGTTTGTGCAAATGATTGCCAAAACAAGGACAATTTTTTATCCTTTTCTACCAAAGAGTAAATTACTTAGAACCACAAAAGACAGGAAGTTGCGGAGAGTCATGATTGCGCACGTCCCAAAAAACTTGGCATAAAAGAAAAGATGATTACCCGATGAGGACAGAATTCCGATAAATCGATATTCATAAAATTGCACCAACGTTTTTCATATCAAAAGGTATAAACTTATTTACTTCGATACCAACTGAAAGAAATCGAACGAAACTCGTGTCCCCGAAACGAATATCTATGCCTAAATTGCATTCATATATATGCTTTCTATTGGAATGAATGTGATGGACAAATTAATGAAAACCATTTGATTGGAAAGTATATATACATATAAGTAGGTGACACGTTTACACAAGTCTGTATCTTGCATTTTGGGGGAGATTCACACAGACGATAGATACGGTCACGCACACATAAATGCTCATATAAGTCTACTTACTCATTATAAATGAACTACGTAGACATACGTTCATACATATATCCAGCTGGGATAAAAGTTCTCTCCGATTTTATCGTGTATGTTACAAATGAAAATACTAATGCTTATATAAATATTTAATCAATAGGACCTCTATTGCTTCCTAGAACCTCATTCCATGTTAGTAGGTTTATAGATGTCATGTTCGTAAAATTCTTTAGATTTTGATGTAAAATACGAGACTAATTCAGACTCAATCTCTTCTCATGATGTCAACATTAGGCCATCCAAATATTTCTGCAAGCCCCTAAATTACTTCCTTTTTGTTGACTAAGGATCGGCGTTTTCTTTCTAAAGTTGCTTTCAACTGACGAAGTTGTTGGCAGTAAAAATCAGCCTTCCTGTATATATATATATATATATATATATATATATATATATATATATATATATATATGTATGTATGTATGTATGTATATGTATATATGTATATAACGTCTTAAATATAACCTGGATAATGTTATTGCACTAAAGTCTTACACATCCTATCGGTAAATTTAGCAAATGTAAAAGTACTTACTCTCTCAAAGCTCTGACATGAAAATTGGCAGCAAATTGAATAAATTTTTTTTCGTATGTACACGTAAATTATCCACAGGCAGCGTAAGTTTGGTATATATCTGGATATTTATTATTTATAGGAAATTAAATTGTGATAGACGCTCTAAAAATGGGGTCAGGGTAAGGAATGCACTTTAAAGTCCCTAATTCAATTTAGCTACTCAAAGCTGACCCCGTTTCTTCCTACAACTATAACAATTATACTTCAACACTAAAGTTTTTCGCTGTTTTTCTATTTAATTTTTTTCATGTGATAAATATCAGACATAATAGAGCTTTTAGATGGAAGATCAAATTTTACGAAAGAAAAATGCGGCAAAAATCTCAATTACAAAGTAATTAGAAGACTTAAACAAACATTTGTAAAAGGCAACCATTTTTTAATGTCATGTCCCTTCAGAACATAGTTCTTCACAGATTCTTTTTTTTATCTGTGAATTGCCTTAATTTTTGTTGGAAAGATAGAGAAGCGTTTTCCCAAATCAAACGCTTGTGGCAAAATAACAAGTTTACATAGTCATAAAATAATGAAAGACGAACATAAAATCTCGTTTTCGCTCTGCAGTAGCACTTCCCATTTCCATCCCTGTTTCTCGTTTAGAAGAAAATGTTTAAATTCGCTGTTTCAACAGGAGATCGAATAGACACAACAAAATAGAAGCATATGACACAATTTCTTGCTTAACTCTAGAACCCTATCGATGCAATGTTGGTCTCCCGCTATGTATAATACGGCAGCACTTATGCTTCAAGAGAAGGCCATCTCTTCTTTGACAGTATTTATGTAATCCGAAATATCTATCGCGTAACGTTAATCTGAAAGTCTATGGATTAACAGTCTGAGAGAATGTAGACTAATAGCAAAAAGTAATAAATAACTGATGTAAAATGGTGACTGCTGCTTCAAGTATTCCAATGGTTGATATAGAAATATTGTTATAATTTCCATACGTTTTTCGTTCAGAGAAAAAAGAGCCTTTTAAATTAACATGTAAATTTAAAAGCAAAAAGAATACTGAGTCAACAAGAATCAATTCACAATTTAAATAAGATTTCAACTAATTTTCAAGGATTGGTTCATTAAGCGGGTGGTTTTCATAGTTCACAAATCATACACAAAAGCAAAACTTTTGTAAATGATAGAGACGATCCAGAAAATGGCTGCATGCATTACACAGCAAGATATAGAGCAGTGTTATTTACAATAAGACAAATTGGTAAACAGAGTAGAATATGTAAATCTGGTTCAAGGAAATATATAAATCAATATTTATCAGAAAACTGTCGGTGCATAAACATGAGAAAAAGTGCAAATCTCACGCTATACTATTTCATATTTGACACCAAAGCGACTGAAAATTACCACGTAAGAATTTTGTTTGAAATAGAAAATGTCACTATGTAAACGAATAAATATGACCAAGTAAGTATTTTGTTTGAGGCACAAAATATTGCTATGTAAGCGAGTAGAAATGAATAAAGAACGATAAGTCAGGTTAGCATCAGAAGAAAATGAGAGAAAAGTATTTGACCCTCTTACAAAATTGGATGACATTCGATAGACGTATCAGGTTGAAATGCGTTCCAGGCATATTTCTATGAATCCCTTAATATACGCATGATACGGATCTAGTTGTAGAAATTTTCAAACTTTTCACTAAATAGCGCCTAAATATGTGTTTTTTCGTTCATACGATTTTATTATAAATTTATCCGGTTGTAATATTCTAGGGAAAGGATTCCACATTTAACCTCTAAATTTTATGAACCTTGTTGCTCAAATCGCAATGGCCAGTGTACAAAGTTTAAACGGCTCAATAACTTGAATGAAAAAAGTACCTGTCTCAATGCAATAGTCTACATAAAACTTGTTTTGTAAGCCTTTACGAGTGAGTTCAATGCTCCATAATTTCCCTATTGGTCATACTTGCTATTCAAGTTGATTTCATCAAATATCTACAAAATATCTATTTATATTAACGAGAATGAATGTGCGGGTGTTATAAAATTTTGCGATTGGAAAGGGAAACCAGCAAGTCGATTTCGAAATCCGACCGAGTTTGTTATATTCATTTTCGCAAAAATAAACTTGAGAAAGATATGAAACTATATTTTCTCCCTCCAGTTATGGGTTAAATAGCAGGACAAACTGGGATTGCAAGCCATGGTTGGCAATCGGTCTAGAAGAAATACTAGCAATTGCCTAAATGAAGCTTTCCTTGACACAGGCCAAATACCCCAAACAACAATATCCACAAGTTGTACTCACAGCGATCTTCCTAATATTCAGTTCTAGTATTTATCCCTTCTGTACTCATTGGCTGATTGGAAACATATTTGTTTCTATAGTGAGAACTCAGTGAGAAAAACATTAATCGTATTACGTTGTACAACTGCATTGTTGAAATACAGATTATTGTTAGGAAGCTACTTTTATATGTCCAACTCATTCATTCTTCACTATTCTGGCTCCGCTTGTAGTCACTCGCTTTTAATGAAGGTAATGGATGTAATGTTCTTTCTCTTATAAAATCCATTCATCGAATACAACGAACATCGCTTTCATGACTCGAGCGAGACGTTCAAGAAAAGCGCAATACTATTTATATTCAATTCATATATGATTTAAGAAAAGGGGATCATTTTCATGGCCTGCTAATTGAGCTTAAATGGAAATGAAAGTAAATCGTGTTTCAACTAAAGGAAGAGAAATCAAGCTTGCATTATTTTGTTTATTCAGAGTTTCGGAATATCTTGCAGTCTCTAATATTTTTGCCATGTCTGCTTTTTTTACAATGATGTTCACCTTGTACAAGGCACAAGTGCCATTCGAGGTAAATGGTTAAAGAAACAATGTTTATGGAGATATGTTTCCGAATAATCCAATAAGAAATGTAATCTAACGTTTGCAGCTTTTAAGTATTTGACCAAATACATCACTATGCCGTAGCTCTATAGACAAGAAACCCTGTTTTCTTATGTACACATTAACCCTGCAATATGTTTAGACAATAGTCATTGTACGCATGCAAGGTCATGCCCAGCGCCTAGAATAGGAGGGACAATACTGATTTACTGACATCTTAACGCTTAACCGGCGACTTATTTACTCTCACTCGACCAACTTAACCTGCCCGTGGTTATTCGACTGGCGTGATCTGTCAGTGGCACCAAATACCATCTGGTGAGACTCTTGACTCACTCTCCTCAAATAGTTCTGATATCGTCACCTTCCACTCGAAACTGTACATTACTTGCGATATTCTTCTTCGGTGTAGATCTTCTACTTTTGGCTTAAATTTCATATTAGCACAAGTTTGAAACATTTCCAGACAGAATAGAAATAGCTAAGCATTGAGGGTGTTACAAATTAAGAATCACACGCAAATACACATACACACACACACACGAACACACACACACACATATATATATATATATATATATATATATATATATATATATATATATTGATCAGATGTTGGGGAATAGGTCATATCAATAAATCTTCAGTAAAGTAATATATATATATATATATATATATATATATATATATATATATATATATATATATATATTCATGCATGAACGCAATCTTTAGGCTTTGCATGTAACAGATTATTTCTGTTCGGTATTGACCTGTATCCACTTTTATATTACAGGCCTTCTAGAAATTAGAAATAATTGACGTTTAGAACATAATAATAATTTAGGTTTAGACTATAATTTCTCTGTTATTCTTATTAACCGGACAGGAAAAATATTTGTCAATTTTGAAAAATCAAACTGATTTTTTCAAAAAATTTATTTTCTACTTCTCATAATATTTGTTTATTGGAAAGTTAACAAGAACAAATGATATGTATTCTGTTTTGTCGTTTACGCTACTAATTGATATTTCGTTTCTGGACTTGGACGTCGCTGAAAAATAAACTTTGACACACGTGCATAATAACGGTGACATTTTTAAAAAAATGATAACAAATATTCTAAAATAAGATATTTAATTGTTTCATTTTGGCATTTGACTTAGAATCTTACAAGATCCGAATTAGAAATCGTTCTACTCTTATTAGAACGAGTTGCCATCCAAATTTTGATCTATTTCCTAGAATAGGCGGTTACCTTATGTGATACATACATACATACATATATATATATATATATATATATATATATATATATATATATATATATATATATATATATATATATATATATTGCGGGAAGATATATTGCAAAAAGGAAAGTTTTCGTGTGGCGCGTTTCGTACTTTAGGATTTCATCGGACTAAGTTTGTTTATTTTGATGCGACTACAGATTAACACAAACGAGAGACGTTGGGAATTTTAAATTAAAAAAATATATTTTTATATATATGTGTGTGTTGGGTATATAATCTAGCCGATTTCATTTAGATTCTTTTTTTCCATTAACCTTGTTATTAAATATCCGAAACTGGGATAATAGATCTGCCAAGAATGGTGAAACGTTGTAAGAACCAGGACATAAATTTACTGAGAATGATCTAGCGATTAAACACTTTCTTCACATTTTCATCATTAGTTTAGCATTTTTATATAAAAATTGTGGTCAGTTTCCTTACGATGAACTACTAATACGTTTACCGTTTTGTTTTGTAAAATATCCCTTTTGTGTTCATATAACTATTTATTTAAATTTCTTGAGGTTTCTCCGATGTATCATTTGTGGCAATCATTACAACGAATAGAGTAAATTTTTTAAAGTTTTAGCCTGTTGTTTTATTTTGTATTGATTAGGCTTTTATTGTTTTATACTTAGTTGTGACAAACTTTATGTTGAATTTAGAAAAATTCTTTTCAATTATAGTTATGATAGAGTTAGTAGAACAATATATTTTTTATTCGTTTTGTTTGCCAGGAGGGTCGCTTTTCTATTTGGGAACATTTTTATGAGCCTTTTGCTTCGCATTGAATATGAAAGAGGTAGTGTACCCCGCCATATATATATATATGTATATATATATATATATATATATATATATATATATATATATATATATATATATATGTGTGTGTGTGTGTGTGTGTGTGTGTGTGTGTGTGTGTGCGTGTGTGTGTGTGTGTGGAGCAGTCTTTCGTCGTTTTTCGACGTATGAGGGACCAGCAGCACAGTTCTTAGAACCAGACAGACAGACTACCTGCACATACGAGTAGGTCATAGTGGCAATGTCTTGTTCAGAACTGACCACATTTTTGGAAGAGCTGAATAAAGACATTTGATGCACAGCGTACCACAAGGTCCCCAAATGACCTACTCGAGTTTTGTTGGCCTCCTCCTATACCGGTTGCGACCCAAGGATATAGAACTCAGTGTGACCTGCTATTTACATTTACACATAAGTGACACAGTATAGTAATGGATAACGGCATTTGTAAAGGTCTCTCTCTCTCTTTCTCTCTCTCTCTCTAGAGACAGAGGAAGGGAGAGAGAAATGCGATCCTAAGAGAACTAGAAGTCCTAACAGGATTTATTATTGGCGGACACAGTCTTTACGACAAAAGATTATAATAACACTATCTTGATATGAAACTGCACAAACTCCTAGAGAATTAGAAAAAGTAATAAAGAAAAATGAGTAAAAAAGACAAAGCATCAATTGACAGAAAGAGGAACGACTCAAGACGCAAACCACGAATTAAAAATGTCAAAATGAAGCAAGTATAAAAAATTGAAATATCTGGGAAGTGATTTAACAGAGGATAGATGATTTGACACCGAAATCCAAAACTCTATTGGAATAACAAAAGACGTTATCAAATATTAAACAAAGTATTAAAAATAGGAATTTTCGATAGAAACAAAAAAGTGTAGTGAACTGTTATGAAATATCAATCTTCCTATATGGCAGTGAGACTTGAAATGTGGTTCTACAGAAGGATGCTGAATATACAATTAAGTGGACATGTGAGATGTGTAATTTTTAAGGACAATAGAAACAAAACGGATGCTTATACTTAGTATCAAGAAGAGCCGATTGAAATTTCTATGACACGTCATGAGGAAAGAGGGCTTGGAGAATTTAACACTCACTTTATATAAACTCTTAACACCAAGTGTTACATTTTCAAAAGGTTTGATTCTTTTCACTTAAACGCAAGCTTTATTTCAATCTTCAACTTCTATAATTTTCAGCCATATTTGACACACATTTGATAAACATATTTACTTCATAATCGTATTAGCCCTGGCTTTATTTCTTGATTTATATAAAGCATCTGATTTGAAATGAAACAGTAATTTTATGACATAACACTGCTTCAATATTAAGAACTTTTTCATCGGCATTATTAACGCATTTGCAAAATATCAATACAGACGAAAGCTCTCAAATATAACGCAGATATATTAGAGTAGCAACTTCAGAGGAGAAATGATATAAATAAATATGTATGGCATCTACAAACACGAATATAATTAATATATACACACAGAGATATAAATCATATATACGCATACATATATCCGCATCTTTACGCACACGATCGTATATTTTTCGTTAAATCTTAAATGTGAAAGTAGTTTATAAATTATCGCTAACGCCTCTTGTGGTTAGAATATCTGACGAAATCTTCTTTAAAAAATTCTAAGCAAGATTTTTTTTTCATTTGTCTTATACTTTTCCTATTATACACGAAAATAAACGATAACCGATTCTTTAAAAGAACAAAATAAAAGTGAAGATGAATATGAAGTGAATTGATTTCTTGCGTGTTTTAATTCATTTCTTATTATAGCTCTGTATTTTGCAGCCGGAGAAAACTTGTGATTGTTCAAATTCTATTTGCACTCGATCTTCAGGTGCTACTACCAGACTGCATAACGATCAATTAGTAATTTCAGGAAAGATTCCAGAAAAACCGATCCTTCCTGGACACACCGAAAATTAACATTATCCAAGATACTTAGCAACACAGATAATTTTCGGTTACTTGACAGGAAAAGAAAAATAAAGTATTTTTATCACGTTCCAAAATTGAACAGCCAACAGCAGTCCGAGATTTCAATATTACAAAATGTAACGAAAGTCATTGCTGTCTGATCAATTTAGCACATCGGTTATATTTACATAATCGAATCATTTATACAGAATTCTCATTTTTGAGCAAGTTATATTTAATGTGGAAGTGTGATTATACTTTAGTGATACGAAAAATCTTACTCTGTGATAAGAACATTTTTATAAGGATGAAGTAATCGCTTTTCTGTAGTACCAAGTCAACATTTTTGTTATTCCAGAATGTTTTTGGTATATAGTCTTCCCCTTCTGTTTTTCATACATAATCTCTTTCCAAAACTTTCCCAGGAGAATACTGCATTCGGTCGTTTGAATTCACTGTATATTTTCTTTTAGATTTCTACTTTTTTTAATCCTTCATCTAGAACATTACAGAATTAGAAATGCAAAAGACAGGATTAGAAAAAATCTATCTATTCTTATGAAGAAATCCCCTTTTTTTCATTGGCCTCTGTTGAGGAAAAATTTCGATGATTTCAAAACCTGTCCTTCAAATGATCTTGCGTTGGCTTCTGATATCAGTCAGTTCAGTACCATACGTGACACATGCTTGGGCGATCATGTCTCCTTCGATTCATGACTGAAGATTTTCATGCATTGTTGCCATTTCTTTCTGTAGTGGTGACCAACCAAAGCTATAGGACCCAGTCGGTCCTGCTATTCAATCCATAGCTGGGGAGAGACGATGTGGATTCAACCCTCCGCAAGAGTATTTGCACGTAAGTGAATATAACGAACCCAACGGAAATTCGAACTCGACTCTCTGATTTCTCATCCCGAGCCGATATCCATTACATTACAACGCACATCAGGAAGATCTTAGCAAATACATTTTTGGAGAATAAGTATGTTCCAATCTCTGCTCAGTTTGACTATGCATCCAGTTTTTGACATTTCTACATGGGCTTCCGTTACTTTACGGATTGTCCAACATTATTCAGTGTCTGTTATTTTCAGTTCCTTTTAGAGAAAGCACTTTGTTTCCTTTTTCCCTTCACACATATTCTGCTCAAATAAGTTTTTCTTTTATATTCTCTACATTCATGTCATATGTTCCCCCAGTGAAAGACTAATCCTTACGAAGTGGTCATGTAATGTAGTTCAATTATAGAAGGTTATGATGATATTGATTGCAGATCATTTGCATGTTTTCGGTGGCTTTTCTTTCAATACAAGCATTACTTTATAATTGGTATTCTCAGGATTTCCTTGTTTTCTAATTGACCTGGATTTTATAGGTCTTGTTGTATAATTGTTTCGTTGCATATTGGTCAATTGATGCTTCAGGGTCACGACATGCATTGGACCTGATGTTGTTAGGCAAAGAAATGTTTCTTTGTTTACCTAAAAGTATGACTTTGTCATAAATAAACTTTCAAAAAATTTAAGATTTCATTAAACAGAGGTGCAACTGTTTGATTCAAATATTACAACTAATTTGTTAGTTTCGAGACAACTGATATTAAATTATTTGAAAGCGAACATCCGTATTTATCTAAGGGGAGTGACAACTAGAAGTGAAGTTCATAAAATTAAGTGACTTATACGCTGGTTAAAAATAAAAAATATTCTCTTTAAAATTATAAACAGTTAAAATTATAAACAAGTCTCACCTACCAAACATTGAAAGCGACCTAAAAATACTGCAACCTCTGCTTTAAATGGCCTAAACATTGAATGATTTCTTCCGGGCTGATTAAAATTTGCTGTTGTGGCGAAGTATCGTTAAATTAATATTTGTCAAAAATGTTAGAATTTTTATTTTATTTTTTTTGTGAAATGCCATTTAATTTTGACGACGACGATGACTGTTATTTAAATCAGACCGACGATAATAAAATGAGTAAAATGTTCAAGATCTCAGCTGATGGCATTAAACGTAATTTTTCTCGTGTGAACAAACTGAAAACTCTATTCAATTAATTGTGACTGGAAGGAACATTTTTTAATTTAGTAAATTACCCATTATTTTCACGTTTATCGATTGTAATTGACAATGAGAAGAATATCTTTTCTGTTTGAAGTGAATGTTGCTTGAGTAGAAAAAAATCTTTTTCAAAATTTCCAAACAATAATTACCAACTGATTTTATTATTGTTTTTCATAATTAAAAGCTGATGTTGAAGACAAATTCTAGAATTTTCTATACTTTTTGTAGCCCTATAATTTATATTTGGTTTCTAGGTTGTTCCAGTTCTTTTCAAATAAACCGCAGAACCTTTCTTGTGCTGATTATCAGTAGTAGCAGCATTATTATTAGTAGTATCATTTTGTTGTTGGCGGTTTTGTTGAAGGAGAGTGATGATAGTGCTATTATTCTCAGTATTTACAATAATTTCAGAAATATTTTTGTAGTGTTACATTTTCATCACAATATATTTGCGAACGGAAGTTTTATAAGCATTAACAATATCTTTGTGCAACCAGAAACAGTCGGTCGCTTCTGTTCATATAGTTCTTTAGCTGTCTATCCACTTAGAAGTTTTGTTAGTCTGTTGCTGTTGATTTTTTATTTTATTTTAATTTTTTGTTTCAGATAAAGCCTCTGTGTTGACTCCTTGACAACTTACCATTTACTACCAATATGTAATTTACATTCAAATTCTAAATACACCATTTGTAAATATCAAGCCGTTGAACACTAAATTGAATTTAAAACTAAGTATAAAATTTTTCTGAAAATCTTTTTAATTATCTGTTTTTTTTTAAATCACCTAGCCTTTATTGCTCGCTAAATTGGTTAATTTCTTAAGAACTGACAAGAGAATAGTTTTATAGAATATAACTTGAACCTAACACCAAATAGTATTTTAGCATTCATTTTTCTCTTTCAATTTTAAAAAAATTTTAATACTTTTCTATGTCAATGAGAATTTTTTATACATTGCAACAATGAATGCTTGTATTTTTAAAGTATAGTATCTTTGAACCTTCTAAATCTTGAACTACAACAGACAAGTGCTGGCTACAATTAAACTGATTTAGGTTAAATTTTGTATTTTATATGCTAAGTTGTAAAAGGACACTTTTCAGTCATGACTTTAGACTTTCTGTTTCTGTTTTAGTATAAACAAAGAAATAATTTTACAGATAATGACATGTTAATATATAATGAGATTGAGGAAGAGGAGGAGGCCTAGTATTTCTCTCCATAGGGGGGGATGCCCGCTTGACCCCCCTCCCCCAGCTCTACGTTCATTGAAACTTGAAGCTTGTCGATAAAGGTAAGCCGAACAATCACTAGTGACCATGAAAATTAAAGTGGACGCCCACGAACATTTGCTGCCATAAGTGTGTTGGCGTTTATGCCGTATCCACAAAGCTGGTTAACCATTTTTTTTAATTTCTTTTTTAGTATATGACAATGGCACTTATACTAAGTTAAAACTTAGTGTTGTGAATGGGCAAAATACAAACAATATGCCATTCCTATCCCCCAGTACACACATCTAGTGTCAGCCCTGAGACTATGCCAACAACCCCATCAACGTGTTTTAGTTGATTCAGCCGTTTTCAATCTGCTTGTCTGAATAGTCTTTAAGAAGAGAGAGCAAGATTTAAAAGGTCTGCTAATCTAACAGTGATCTCATCCCACAATCCTCACTCTTGCTCCATATGCGTCCTCCTTTGTAAATCACTAACGGGTCTTAAGTGCCACTTAAGATTATCGCACAAAATTTCATAACTGAATCAATTGGTTAAGTTGTCAGATCCTCATACGTCGAAACCGATCTCCATTCTACCCGCTCGAGGATGTTATGAGGTATATTGACAGCTGACAAGTTGCTCTTCAGCTTGTCTTTGTACCTTAGCCATTGGCATCCTACATCCCTGTAGCCTTGATCTAACTGGCTGTACACTAGGATCTTGGGTAGCCTGTCTTCAGACATTCTCAAGACATGACCAGTTCACCGTAACTGAGACTGTATGAGAAAAGTCTCGATTCCTCCAATATTACACCTGTTAAACAGGTCTACGTTAGATGCCCTGTCTTGAACGTTAACTCCACAGATGGCACGCAAACAGCTTTTATGAAAAACATCCAGCTGGCGTATATGGTACCTGTATGGAGTCCACGACTCTGAGCCGTACAAAAGAATGACAAAGACAACAGCTCTGTAAACCCAAATTTTCGTATCCAGTCGAATACCCCGCTCATTCCACAAACGATGGCGAAGTTTGCGGAAAGCAATCCGATGCATGATTTCATCATCTAAAGTTCCACTGTAGTTGATTTTGCTACCAACATAAATGAAAGACTTTACATAGTTCAGGGCTTTGTTTTCTACTTTCAATGATCTCTCTGGAAATTTATAGACTGGTGTTTTTTGTTTCTCATCACATAATTGCTTCGGAGTAGGACAAAGTTGGTGCACTACTATATATATATATATATATATATGTGTGTGTGTGTGTGTATGTGTGTGCAAAATTGTAAACTAACTGTGCTTGTATAAGTATGTGTATGTATTTTCCATACTAATTTCATAGATTTGCTCCAAGTGTATGTTTATTTCAATGCTTTTACTTCGAAGACAAGTAAAATAAAAACGTTTAAAAATGCTTTTAATAAAGCTGCTAATAACAATAAGTTTGTTGAGACTAATCTCCGAATTATTTAATACCGTTATAATCGTGCTTAAGATTAGTGGGATGTTTTAGATAAACTAAACCAAATCAACCCCCCAAAACAGAAAGAACTCGCACGGACCAGCCCTAATGTTGCCAACGAGAGAAAATGAATTTCATGGGCCCAATTATATATTTCTATAACAGATACATGGATCATTTTTGCGTTTATGTTTCAGTTTTTTCGGTGTAATAATTAATGGAGATGAACTATAAACAAGAAAGTAAAACTAAACATGTCTTATATTATACAGAATGTCAAACCAATAAAACATTTACATTTATATAAAATTATAGAAAATGTTTCAATAGATCGCCTCAAGGTATAGACAATGTGGACATAAAAATCAGCCCTGCCAGTTTCATTCCACGAGCGACCATCAGGCCATATGTCACAATTTTCTCCTATCGGCAAAGATTACGTTATTTTAATGTATTGTTTTAGCTGAATGTCTTTTTCGATTTTTCTTTGTTATTTTTGTTATGTTTTGGTTTGTGCTTCCAACTCGAATTTTTTAAGAGTGTGTTTTTCTACTTGCATATTTGTTGTTGTCCTTAAGTGATGTTTTGTGTGAGCAGCTTCTCTTTTTCAAAGGCTCTTCTATTATCATTATTATGTATGCTTATGGGTATTCTTTAGATGAGGGAAACAACTTAGTAAATAACGTTGGTATGTAGAGGATAAAATAGAAAGAATTACAATTCCAGAACAATATAATTTCCTAAAAAAGATGGAAGCTTATTTCCATTTTGTACTACACTACCTACAACCATATTACGACTCAAAAGACTAAATAATAACCCATTAACTAAATTCATATACCAACATTTAGAACCGACAAAATAAACAGGAATAAATAAATAGAGAAATAAATAAAAGAAAAATAAACAAACTCAAGATTATGACTATTTTCTTTTCTGTGTCGTCTACCTTCTAGAGCTGGGTGATCATGATCTCCACGATTTTCTATTCTTAGTAGCTCTTAGTAATGATTGTCTTTTAACTATCACTCTCACTCTTTGTTTTGCCATCCGTTTACATAAGCTCGTTTGGATTGTTACTCGGTGATTCCTACTGCTTGTCTTGCTTTTAGTGTGCCCTGTGTGTAACAAGCTTCCAAGCCCTCTTTCATCATCATGTGCCCCAAAAATTTCAAATTATCTCTTTCTGATATTAAATATAAGTGTCCCTTTGGTTTTCCATCTGCCTTTAAACTTCACCGATGTTTACATATTCTGTTCATAGTATTTTCAGCATACTTTTGCAGAAAAAAAAAACTTTCCATCATTCATTGCCATATAGGAGGACTGATATTGCATAACTTTTCAGTACTCTTTTCTTTGTTTTTAAAGAAATTTACCTATATCTTAATACTTTGTTAATCTTTGAAATACATCTTTCGTTATTCCAGTTGGATTTTATTATTACATTTTTCCGTCCTCTGTTAAAACACTACTCAGAGATTTAAAGATCTGTACTTGCTTCATTTTGACATGTCCAAAACGCAACGCGCTTATGTTTGGCTTTTCCTCTTCCTCATCAAACCTTCTGTCTTCTTGCAATTGGCAGTTAGGTGATTTCTCTCACATTCTGCCTTGTCTAGAAGTTCCAATAGTTTTCTTTCTGTGTCTGGTATCAATAATGTCTCATCTGCGTATCTTATGGCGTTAAGAATGGCCCCACTAATAATGAATCCTGACAGAATTTCTAACTCTCCCAGGATCGCTTCCCTGTAAAGGCTGAATAAATCTGGTGGGAGGACATAATAATTTTGATCGTAAATGCTTCATTTCTTACTCCAATGTAACGGAACTATTTTGTCCGATTTCCAATATAATTCTGCTACGTGGTCTGTTCAGAAGGGCTTATTTTCCCTTTCTTTACTTCTCACAGGCATATATATAGCCCACTCAAGTAGTAGTGATATAGGGTCTGATGATATATACATACATACATATATGTGTGTGTATATGTGTAATAACTTCAAAGGTTTTTTTTTTAATTCATACAAATTTCTAACCTTTACAATGTACCTAAGCTTTGCAAGCAAATATCAGAATAGTTCTCTATAATACTTAAAAGTGCATATATTGTTACAATTATTGGTGCAATTAGCCCCTTCAAAACTATCTGGTCTATATTCAATGGTTCGATAAGTGCCTTTAAATGCAAAATAAAAGCCGTCTTTTGGCTGATCTCAGACTAAATAAATCCTGTAATTATGCATGTTGGAATTAAATGACATAATTCTTCTCCATGGAAAATGTGAGAGAAAGGAAGGTAGAAAGATAGGAAGAGACGGTGTAAAAGGAAAACAATTCTGCACTTATCAATTTTGTGCCGACACCGATTATCGTCACCATGGTAATGTCAGACCAAGGCGGAAACGGAAATGTACAGATTCACACTGACAGAATAATATTAAATATGTTAGCGATTGAAAATAAGAATTTTAAAATATGGAAATAACTGTCCAAATAATTTTTTCGTTTATCTTGCTGAATATGATGATATGGTATGGAAAGACAATTTGAACGAAAAAGTGCATTTTAATTAAAATAATCAGGACAATTTTATCATACGATATACTTAATTATATGCTCATTATCTAAGGACATGGCAAATAAAAAAATGTTGTGCTAGAAGAAACCTTAAATGAATATTAATATGCGGAGGTATATTTCAAAATAGTGAAATACAAATATCTGTACATGCAAAACACAATGTGCAGCCACATACACACACAGACAGACACACAGACACACACACACACATATATATATATATATATATATATATATATATATATATATATATATATATATATATATATATATATATATATATACATTTCATGACTTTACACCAGGAAAGAAGATTTAGGATAATTTTCCATGTTTCTTACAGGCCCTCCCACGTTGGCGCTAAGTAAGTGGAGTAGGCTTTAGGTCTGTGCTAGTGATGTTTTAAGGGGAAGAACGAGAACACATTTCCTATTCCATCCTTTAAACCAGAGGTGTCAGGTGTCGTGGTTGTATGTTTTCTGTTCGCATTTCTTTCATTTGCAGATGATTGTAGGGATCTGCCACACCACCGAATGCACATTATGAAATTATGATTGAGCTTTGCAGATCTAGTCTACATATTGTTGCATAAGTATGTTTTTATATTTGTTTACTATTAAATCTCAACTTAGTAAAAGTCTCCCAGCAGCTCTCTATTTTATGCTACTTCATCAATCCTTCAAGCTTATATCGCATTAGACATCAAGTAGCATGTACGAATATTTTGATATAACAGAAGTGGTTTATGAGTTAAACAGGCGATTATATGAAGTAATAATAAGAATACAAGTGGTGCAAGTGAATATATAAGCGGTTTAAATATAAATTAATTTTTCAGTTTCATCAGCTTGAACATTTACAGGAGAATTATACAAATCACTGCCTGTGCGAAAAGATATAACTTCATGGTCTCAAAATGAGAAACTGTCTTTATATGAGTGATATTTGACCTAAAGCAACCTATATATATATATATATATATATATATATATATATATATATATATATATATGTCTGATTGAATAAATTACAAACATTATGTTTGCTTATTTTTATCATAATCCTTTCATATTCGCGAATATTTTTCTGTACATTACAATCAAATGAGGCAAGAAATACATTGTAACAGTGAAAATCACTTTTATTTCCAAAGTATTTTCCATCTCTTTCTGAGATAATCATCAGGGGTAATAAGACAAAATCTATGTGTAGGTGTCCATTATTGAATTCTTTTCTTCTGCGTTTAAATGCAACGGCTGACAGTTACGCTTTAGCGTTCAATAGAACGTGAAAAGTTATCCATTATAGAACTTTTTTCTTTTGTTTTTATTCTTTTTAATTCATGAATTTCAAAGGATTATGATAAAAATAAGCAGACATAATGTTTGTAATTTATTCAATCAGACATACCTAAAAGAGAATTTGCTCTCTAAACACACACACACACACACACACACACACACACATATATATATATATATATATATATATATATATATATATATATATATATATATATATATAGTTTTAAAGTGTGCTATATTTATGGGATAAAGTGCTCAATATCAGAGATAGAGGGTATGTAAATATAAAAGTGATCATTGAAGTCAACACTAAGAGGCGACAGGCTGTTTCAGTGTTGACTTCAATGTTCACTTTTCAAGCATTTCAGCTCACATAAAATATAAAAATATGTATGAACTTGGAACAACTTAAAACAAAATTTTATTTCTTCTTATTTGAATAAACAGGTTCTGGGTAAAGTCATTACTACTTTCAAAGACCATGAAAAAGATAGCAATGAGAAAAATAAAATATAAAACAATAAATGATAAAACAGCTAAACTGAGCCGATATATGAATATTTTTTCTCAATCATATGCAAACAGACACTCGTTAAATACAGAGACCACAATATATTACTTCTATTTATTCTGACTTTTGTTCTTATCTACTTACCGACGGCGTGTTGTCACTGACCATTTATTATTATTATTATAAAGTCGTTAACATTTTATCCTTTGTTTTTGGTGTTTTTGGGGGGGGGTTATAATCCATTCGGCTCTAGTCTCTTAAATTTGTCGACATTTTTCCTTATTTAGAAAATTGCCTTTTTTCTGCAAATAACTCAGTATCTCCTTTTTTTATTTGTATTCCGAAATCTCTTTACTTTCGTGTATGTCTTTTTCCCCCAATTAAGTTCTGTGCTTTCCCTCTCAGTTCAGTTTAAGGGCGCCCGTATGGATGTAAGTCAAGTGTCTTGAAAGAGGGAAATAAAATATGAATACATATTAACATTCAAAAATAATTTAAAAGAAAAGCACCTAACTGATAAATTTTTCTGACTCCGCTTTTCTTCATCTCGCCTATCTTGTGTTCTCTTTTAATGCCTTGATAAATCTTTCTTTTTTACTGTCTAAATGTGTATATTCACAATGTGCAATCACTTTGGAGTTTGATCTTATATTAATGGACCGTAATTTCAAAGGAATTTGATATATTGTATAAATGCCAACAATCGATATATGTATGCGTGTGTATCGATCGTGAGGCAATATACCCAGTCCGTCTGCATACGTGCATCTGTCTGTCTGACGTAGATGTATCAGTAAGATAATATGAATCTATATATGTATGATAAATGAGAGGGCAATGTCGAATAGACGTAAATATTGAGCAGATTTCGATTTCTTGGATTAAACTATTGGCAGAGATGGTTTCTACTCAGAGTTTGGCAATTTAAGTAAATTCAGTTCCCGCTAACTCGCCTGCGTGTCGTCCATGACTGATTGATGTGCTTCATATTTGCCTCCACGGAAACCCTGCCTTCATGAAGAACGTTTCGGGTCGCACCCCATACTGACTCAACAGCACCAACTGACGTTTTTTGGTCCGCCTTAATAGTATTGCTTACCAAAAAATGTGCTTGATCGATGTTCGAAACACATCTGTCATTATGTCTATCTATACATTACTTGTTTTATCCGTAGTTACAAATAGTGTGAATAAGTGCGTGTAATAAATCACTATAAACAGAAATGAACGAAAAATGATGACCTGAACATTTTCCTCAAAAGCTGCTTTAATCAAAACAGACACTTTACTTTCATCTTTGTATTCAAATGAGGTTACAATAATTTCCTGGTTTTTCAACTAAGGTCGATCTGTTTACTTTTTTATTGTAAATTTCGAATGCCGTATATACTCGGATATAAGCCAAACCTCATGTATAGTGCGACCCCTCTAGAACCCTTCTAGAAAGAATTGTGTATAGTGCAACTGGTCACGGAAAATACATGATTTTTAACCTCTTCAAAAAAGTACCTGTGTCGAGTGTGTTTTTTGCATAAAAAGCTGGACAGAAAAATTCGCACTATACTCGAGTATTTAAGATATAGTTTTGCAATAACCAGAATTGTTGATAAACTGTCTCCAAAATATGAACTTTGGACATTGTATTTTGATTTGGATGCATTCACACTTTATTCACAAATTAGAAAAATGAAACACAAAATTAAAATAACATACATTGTCGGTTGAATTTAACAAAAATGTTTCATATGTATATGCGTATGTGTGTTTGTTATCATTTTTATGGTAATTTGGGTAAGAACTTAAAAATGTCGGCATTTTATCCATACCTTTATATTTGCTTCATTAATTAATGCTAATTTTTGCATCACAAGAGATTTTATAAGAAAATTATATATTTTCCTATTTTCCCTATAGTAATAATTTATCATAGCCCTTGTATTATTCAACAAATTAAACACAATAAACTACAAAAAAGCAATGGAGCAACATAGAAAGGTTTTATGAAATCTAATAGATTAGTTTGTAATTATCCAGACTTTGATTTTGAATTTATCGACTTTCACTTGTAGCTTTCTCGAGTTCCTTATGATACTATTAGCATAATGTGCTGCTCTCGTTCGTTTAGCCGCCAACCACACAAATTTGGAGATTGCAGCCTTCTTAAATGTCGCCATGCACTTTGTGTTTAAGATAAGAAAAGAGCTCCAGGGCTCTGGCAAGAATGTGTCTTCAGTGGCCAAAAGAAAAATACCTTCTCGACAGTCAGACATTGTGAAGAATGTAGAGTTCGTTCAGCAAGTCCAGGGTATAATCGATGAGAACCCCGAAAAATCAATGAGGACCAATGCTGATCTACTTCATGTGCCAAAGTCAACAATCAGATATGTGGTGAATGAATTTATCAGCAAGAAATCCTACGTTATGACGAGAGGACAGTTCATGTTTAGTCCTGTGATCTAGTCTAAGCGCTTGCTAAACAAATTAAAACACCCCGAGAAGTCTAACATGTTCTGTTTTTTCTAGATAACAAGAACTTTGTTCAAGACCAAAAAGTAAACATAAGGAATGACAGCCCCACCGAAATTCCCAAACTCTAATTCCCAATCTCCACTGTCATACACAGCAATTTCCTGACGTCTGTGATGGTCATGTGGTTCGTGATTAATGAAGGTCACGTTAGGTCTCTCCACCTTTTAAAACAAGGCCTTAGGATCAATGCCACAGCTTACACCGACACACTGGACACTTTTATCAAGTCTAGATTGGGGAAGGGTGTACGTGTACCGGCAAGACTACTCCACCTCAGGAAGCCGGCAAGGCCCAGGAATGGCTGGCCGAACATTTTATCCATAATATTTGGCTTCTCCTATCGTAATTCCTGTAAACTATTATGTCTGGAGTATCGTTGAGACGTAGATCAATAAGCATACCCACAATACCAAAGATTTGTTGAAGACTGCTATCAGGGACACCATGGCCAACATAAAAAGAACACCTGCTAAATGCATGTAATCGTTTTAGAAACTGTATCGAAGCAGTAATCGAAACTGATTGTGGTTATATGGAAAAGAGTTACGTCTTATCTATATATGTAAGAACATATGTATTAAATTCTGTAAAAATATGTTTTCTCTGTTAAATAATATGATTAAGTCAGATTAAAATTTGTTTCCAAATAGCTGACGCACACTGTTAATTTATTCAACCGGATTTTATTCTACCATCTTTCGCTATCTTTGAAGCAGTTTCATCATTTCGTTATCTCAAAACGTGGTATCTTTCTGGGGGTTAAACTAATGTAAGTCCTTCTTACTGTCTTTTAGAGTATTCTTCACATTAAGAAAAATTTTATAGGGATCGATATAAGCGGTAATCTAAAGTTTGGGGCCATGTGCGTACAGTGAGTGTAGTAGGACATGCTGATCAAGCTGTATCAATTTTTTCCGGGTCTGCAAAAAGAATTGGCGTTGTCCTGATGGAAGATGACATCCATTTGATTGGCTAATTTCGGTCGTTTTTCATCAATTGAAACCTTTGATCAGTCCTACTATGAACAGTATTTGCCTAAATTCAACGTCTGATTTTGTGAAAGGAGTTCGTAATGGCCTCCTAATCCCACCTGATACAGAGTACCCCCTTCTTTGGATTCAGAACAACTTTTTGTAGTGGATAACGGTGGCTCATTTCATTTTCTCCGGGAACGTTTTCGCTTCATATTGCTGTAAACAATCCACTTTTCGTGGTCTATGATCGTTCTTTTTAAAAATTAAATCTAGATGGAAATACGGTCTATTAAATGTTTCTCCGTTAGATAGTGGGACACCCAACTATCGTAGCCATTCATGTAGTCAAGTGTTTTCAAATTCCTTCCAAGTGAAGTATCCCTGCGATGTCCACGCCATGTGATTATTTTTAATTTCACATTGTAAGAAATCTGATATTTCAAGTACGTTTTTCGGCTGTACCTTATTTCACACGACTTCACATTGCAGAAATGATTTATACGGCATAAAGTCAACTTCTAATATCAAATAACAACCGCTTAAATCTGACGTTCAATACCAGAAAATATTTCTGGTAGTATTATAAGATAGATCTTAAGTTTTAAAAAAGTTTCTCATTATTCAGTAGAATCTGTAAATGGCCCAATCTTTTGACAGATATTTCTGACATATACGCTGACAGAGAATATAACAATTGTATCTTCCGTATTTTCACTCACATAAATGCATAGCATTCCTTTCCGAGTTTATCTTTTTTTCATTTTACTCTAGAGTTTGAATCCAGCTCAGAAGTTTTCCTCCGAGAGATGAAACGACTTCTCAACCGTGAAAATTCCGTAGTTATTATCTCTACACGTACGAAATGAATACATTTCTCATGTGAAAAGAAAGCAGTAAGGGAAACGGTATTAGATTTGGGAAAGTTGGCTGCTAAAGAATTCATAGCCTCTATCGGGCATAGCAATCATGACAACGATCATCAGGTAACAATAGAAAGCAAATGTTATCCATTTTGTTAACCTGACAAATTATATATCAACAACCACTTCCAGGTGTAACAAACATATAAATTGTAGAGGGAAATGGAAGAGACTGTATTTCACGATATAGGTAGGAAAATTTATTTAGTATTTCGAACAAAATTTAATTCCCTCAGGCCTTTCCCTCAAAGCGATCACCTTTTTTCTAACAAAACTTCCTTTGAAAAACTGAATAAACATCAATGTCTGTTTATTGTCATAGCTTCTGTATAAATATCTGTTTTGATTACTCGATACAATCCATTTGCAATTCTTTCGATAAAAGAAAAATGCCTTATATACGATAACCAAAAGCAAATCGTTCAAATACTAATAAACAAAATACTAATCATTAACACCAATTCTTACATTCGAAAACATCCTCAACCTCAAATAAATTATTAGGCCATTTACCACTTCGTGTGACTTTCTTTCACTTGGTTTGATTGTTTTCAAAGCATCACCAGCATAATAATTTTAAATCAAACATTAACAATGTTAATTTCAGAATATTTAATTTAATGGCAACTGTCAGATTAAAAGCATTTTATATCATGACAGCAAAGAAATCGTAAAATTAATTAAGATGGATTTCATACTTTAGAGATTGTATGATATTTATGAGAGTAAACATGTGTGTGCTTATATTTATGGCAAAATACGTACACATATAGATAAAGACAAAAGAATTCATACTGTTTTTTGTTTTTAGATTAACATGAAGAGATCCTGGACAGTATTAAAACTGTAAGTCTTACCATCCATTCAATGAAAGAAAAGTTAGGTCTAAGAAATGGTTATCAACATTGTAATTAAATGTAGAGGTTTTAATGAAAAGCCTAAAACCTGTCTCCCTACCTTACATAAGAATGATACTAGGTAAAATTCATCAGAATCGTATTCAAAAGCAGTCTCGCACTTCGACTTACATTGGATAAAGATATGTCCAACGTGGTGTACAGTATTCCATGCAGCTATGATAAAGAATGAAACTAATCTAACTTCTAAAACATAAAGCTTAGGGAATGTCAAGGAGCCATAGTTTGACAACTAAATCAGGATTTACTGCGAAATAAACCGTATACAATAATACACAAAATAGCAAACACAAATCACACTGCCCACGACAGAGTTTAGTGAATAAAAGTCATCAGTTCAGTCCCTAGTGGAAGACCTCGATAAAATTACTTTAGCTCAGTAAGAAAAGCAGAGCGACAAGAAGATTAGTGACAATGATTCAGTTTTAACCCTTTCGAAAGGACACCGTAGTCGAAAAATAAAGCATAAAAGGATCTGGAAATATGGGAGTCGAAACAAAAGAAATCGTTATATTATCTGTTGTACTCAGTGTTATTGGATATAACAAACTCCCGCGAGTACAGTGGTTGAAATGTTGTAAAAATAGATAAAAATGTGAGTCCGAAGGGATAATTACATAATTTGCTTATAATTATTCATAGGCTAAACAAAATTACGAAATCGGACGAACGAGTCCTTGTGAGAAATACAAATAACAACTCATGAATAACAAAGCAGAGAATGGGTTTCAGTCGTTGGAGCAGCTGTTCATTTCGCAAATGTTCCATGTTCGAATTTGCAAGAGAAACAGAATCAAATCTCGACTGAAATGTTCCATAGGTAATGATGAAAAAATAATTCTTATTCTCAGACAATTCCTAAATATGAACTCCATAAACATTCAACAGATAATGTAATAAAAAAGACGATGATGGCGTGAAAATATCGAATGAATTGCTTCTTTTTTAATTGAGAAACATTTAAAAACCAAGTCATAGAAAAACGTTCTAAGGAGACGGAATATAAAGGCAAGAATTTTTTAAAGAGAAAATATTTTTAGAAGTGCAACTGTTTTATTCAGTGGATATGAATTTAATGGTTCCGGACATGATTAAAACAATAAAATAATAATACTTTTATAATAATAATAAGATAACATTTTTATAATAAAATAATACGCCTATACATAAAACACATTTTATTGAAATTGTAAAATATGTCTCACCAGGAAATGACCACTTTTATGAAATCTGCTATTCACATGGAAGAATATGTTTCATAAAATCAAAATATACCTATATTAGATACTAAATTTGGTTCTAAATGTTGTTATTTAGTTTATAACTTTGACATGTTTTTAACTGTTGTTGGAATTTACATTTATTTTCATTTATAGTTATATATGTTATAATCACAATTAATTGAGAATAATTTTAGATCTCATTGATCTGTTTAAGAGATAATATTCTGAAAAATAAGGTAAAATAATGAAATCGATATGAATATATTTTTAATATTTCTTTTTCATTTGTGGTGTGCACATGGATGTCTGGTATACAGTTAAGGACCACTCACTCACATATACACATACATACGCATATATAGATAGATATCGATATATATATATATATATATATATATATATATATATATATATATATATATATATATGTGTGTGTGTGTGTGTGTGTGTGTGAGTATGTCCTTTAATTGTATATCAGAAACACCTATGCACACCACAAGTTAATATATTAATATATATATATGCATATATACATACATACATATACGCAGGCATATACACACATGCAAACACATACACACACAAACATACACACACATACACACACACACACACACACACATATATATATATATATATATATATATATATATATATATATATATATATATATATATATATATATATATATATATATATATATATATATAAATAAAGAGGAGGCACGGTGGAGTAATGGATAGCGGCTTGGAGAGCCGAGTTCGAATTCCAGTCGAATCCATTACATTCACTTACGTGCTAATACCCTGGGAAAAGGTATGAATCCTCTTCTCACCGCCCCCCAGGTATGTGTAAATAGCAGGACAGACCTGGTTCTATAGCCTTGGATGGCAACTGGTCTACCACAGAAAGAAATGGCAATCTGCTGCGGGAAAAAATCTGCCTCGTAAGTCATGTATCAAAAGATACATGATCGCCTAAGCGTGTATCACGCATGGCACATAACTGATATATATATATATATATATATATATATATATATATATATATATATAGAGAGAGAGAGAGAGAGAGAGAGAGAGAGAGAGAGAGAAAGAGATAGTTTCTTTATGTCACACGTTCATTGAAATATATATTTTTTACAAATTTTGTATAAGCGAGAAACCTATTGCAGCTGGTTTGAAAAATAAGCTAATGAGACAAGCTCGAAAATATATACTTATTACTGAAGAACATATGCATTAATTTTTTCCCTTAATATTTTCCCCATTTTCTATTTAAACTGAGTGAGTATATATGAAAATCCGAAATATTTGTATTGTGCAAGTTTGTTAATTCTCTCCATTAACTCTCGACACCCAACTGATATCACTTGTTAAAAGCATAGTATATTGTATGTTAATTTATACGCTTAAATTTCATGCTTTGTGATCTTGTACATAATAATAAGAATATTTGTTTTGTGATATAATGGATTTCTTGCTGTTAGATAATGATTTTATATTTTCATTTATATTCCCTCGGCTCTCTCTCTCTCTCTCTCTCTCTCTCTGTCTGTCTGTCTGTCTCTCTCTCGATATGACAGAACTCTCGTATGAACTGAAAGCAGAAATCTGTAATTCTAAAAACGATATCGATTTTTCTTCCTTGCTACATTTCGTTTCTATGACAACGGTTAATACGTTAGTAGGTTCATGGTTCTGCTACAAATTATGGAACATTCAAAGAGAAATTACCGGGAGATATTCAACTATTTTTTCAGTTCGTTTTTAAATGCTTTAGTATATTCCTTTCTTTTCATCTAAAGAAAAGTTGTCAGTAAAATACTTCAAAATTTGTGACTCTTCTTTATTCAACTTTTCGAAATGTCTACATATAAAAAAACTGAAAATGCTCAGGGCAAAAATCTCTCGGTAACCACGACTACAGAGTGTCCAATTAGCTGTTCAACTGTTTAAAGACATTTAACAGAAGGAGAAAATGATTTTGCTTTGAGGGAACAAAACTCAATGGTTTCTGCTAATTGAATATGGACCAAGGAAGCATGCATGCGCCCGCACGCGCGCGCGCGTGTGTGTGTGCGTGTGTGTGCTTATCTATGTACACTCAAATGTCATTGAGCAACAGAAAGAGAGTGAATGAAGAAGAAAATATTCTTTTGTAAGCATACATATTTTTTCAAGAATATTTTTGAATTCATATATATATATATATATATATATATATATATATATATATATATATATATACGAGTATAGATCATTGTCACGCAACGTTATGACGTTATTAGTCGAAATTTTATTTGAAATCTTTCACAGAATAATATTCGATTTATACCGTTAATACGGACCACAGAATTTAATTAAGTAAATTGATAAAGATAATTTTTTTGAAAAATGAAAAGTTGTAATTTAAAATTAGTATTTCTTCATCATTAGGCTGGGAATTTATTGATGCAACTATCTTTATGTACGCACACACACACACACACACACACATATTAATATATAAATTGTGCGTGTGTAAATTAACCATATATACATGGATGCGTAGAAGTTTATGTGCATTTCTGTGGATAAATATTATGACATATGATGTATCTATTTCATATCTATGCATATTTAAATGTATGTATATGTGTGTGGATGCGTGAATTTGTGTGACCATTGCATGCGTGTATATTTCGAGCATATTTAGTTCAAATTTTTTAAATTTTTCTAAAAATAATTTTTAAAATTCGAAATTTCAACTATCTCTCTCCGATGCTAAGTATAAGTACCCGTTTTGTTTTCATTTTCTCTAAAACTTCGTCGTTGCTCACATGTTCAGTCCATGTTATCCTCAGCATCCTTCTGTGGAACAACATTTCTGTTGCTTCAAGTCTCTTCATATATCATGAGATTGTCCAGGATTCATTGCCATATAGATGGATCGATATTACATGTTTACTACTGAATTTATAACCAAATGTCATTTGGTAGACATTTTGTCACAATATTGAAATATTCGCTCTCATTTAAGAAAAAAAACATGTATTTTATTTTATTTTATTAAAAAATAATAATTTTTATCATCTAGTAATTAATAAAATTGAAAGTAGGACAATATCTTCCTGATTTCAATAATATTCATGAAATTGTATGGCTTTTGAATGTTACCATAATGAAGATAATTATATAATTTTACGACAATTTTAGTTTAGCTGCATGCAATGGAGTAGAAAATAGAACTTGAGATCCATTAAAGAGTTTAATTGTTTGCCATATGTTCATTCAAAAGTAATCATTCAAACTCTGATTCCACTTGAAAATGAAAACGAAATTCAAAATGACACCCATCATATCAAACTTTTTAGTAAAACAGGGAAACTGGCGTCTAAATGTATTATACGATAATAATAAATGATATAGTCAAAATGTGTTCATTTTAGTATAAGTTATCTATATTTAAAGTAGTCTGTTTAAATATTTAGTTTGTTTCAATATTATTGTGTATCTTAACAATAGATTTATAAGCTTAACCTCTAAAGATTTAAAAGAATATATCGATATTTTTAAAAAGGATCATAATGGTTATTAAAAATAAAATTGAATATAATTTTAAATAAGCCTCTAGAAAAACTTTAACATATGATAGATCAAGTTATTAGATAAAAGGATGAAATTGGATGTATAAGTTTCTCATATGATCCATTAATTATAAGGAACCGCGACTCTTCGTCAAAATATGTAACATGAGATGGTTGTCTTTGATAGTTTTCTTTTTTTAAAAAAACGATTTGTTTTTAGCATCAAGAAAATTAAAACTGATAAATAATGCGCTAAAATAAGCTTCATAGATGAATCATTTTACATATTTACTGGAAAACTAAAAATTGTTGGATTTGTGATAATTATTTTATTGTAGGGGTCAATTAAAATATACCTTAGAAACATCTTGAGTTTGTTTGTGCCAAAGATGAAGTTTTCCCAGTTTTAGTTATTCTGGGTACTTAAAAAATATTCACAATATAATTAGTATTTAATTTATGCTTTATTTAGCTTGTTACTCTAAATCAGAAAGGAGTAACTATTGAGGTATTTCACTGATATGGCGTCGCAGAAAAATATTCCAGCCGTACTACTCAAAGATGAGGAGCGTCCATTTAGATTAGAATGACTTGAAAAATAATTTTTTCAAGTCATTTTCTTATCAAATTATTGTATGAGCATAAGAAAATAGAACAAACAATAATTTACCAGTTAAATTGCCTATTAAAAAAAATAATGAAGTATTGAACATTTTAAGTTCATCCCAGTGAAAAGGCAGAGCTTAGTGATGGTAAAATATAAAAGAGCGAGCGAAAAAGGTTTAGGCATTTACCTAGCGTAAATTTGCCACGTGACCACAAGTATAGAGCAGACCGTTAGAATCAAATGTGATGATCTCCAACTCTTACACCAAAGTGAAATGCTCGATGCGAAATAGTTTATTTGAAAAATTAAAACTACTCTAAATTTTCTAGAAGCAGATATTTTCCTGAATTATTTCAGTTCAGATTATTTAGAAAATAAATAACATGCGACAATTAGTATATTTCATAGTTTTCCGAAAACTAACTTTTATTGTCAGAAAAGCTTCAATAAATTCACTCCAAGTAAACTTTTTAAGAAAATTCACCGGGAAAAAAATTCCTTAATATCTATTTAAAAACCACTTTTAAGAGTTCACAAGTTTTTAATAGAGAACGAGGTGTTTTCTAACAGAGAAATATTTTTGGTCAATTTCTATGCTCGTTCCGACTTGCTACTTTCAAAGTAAATTGTCAAAAGTTCTTGCTATTTTAAGCATTTATATTAGCTGAAACATACGTTATTTGATATATTTTAGCGTTTTCAAAAACATAATAAGTGAATTATGTTAAATAACATTGTTTCAAAATCAAATTATTTTACTTCTTCAAAATCAAATTAAAATTATTGCTTGACTTAGCAGATCATCAGGGCACCATTTCTCAAATCATTTAGGGTTAAATGGCGCTGCTCATATCCTTTCTCCTTGGGACATATTATACTGTTATATGCTACTAGCAGAGGAGTGAAAATACTGACCTGATATTGAATTATATATTATTTTTAATGTTTTCTAAATTTCAAAAGTTTACAGCTCAAATGCTTTTACATATTTTAAAATCTATTGTTGCATCTTTTATATTATCCTCCTTTTCTTGACCAAAAGAGTAAATAAATGACAAATGTGTTTGAAATCTTATTAAAATTTCTCACGACACTGACTAGGAATGCTAAAAACCAACCAACCAATTTCTAGCATTCAGGCATTTTTCTATGATAGTTTTCTTGGTCACTGTAACAATGAGAGTCGAGGAAAACGAACGAGGACGCCAACATTTCTGATTTCGTTTGGGATTTTCCATCATACTGTAAACAACATTCTGGAAAACCATTTTAAGTGAGATTCAATGTTCTATTTTGACTTGTCTCTTTTGTTGATGATGTCACATCAACAAATAACATTGAATAATTTCATTTTGTTCTTGATTGCGAATTTTGATTGACAGATTTCTATGTTCGTCTCAATACTCTGATTCATATTCCTTTAAACGGCTTTATTTATGAATGTCTTTCTTTTTCGAGGCTAATATTTTAGATAGAAAGTTTTTTGTTGGCTACGTATAATCCTGATGTTTATGAAACTACTGGAGAAAAATACATTTTTACAAAGTAAATGCATGTTTCGAATATATTATCAGAAAAGAAAGAACTTGAATATTAGTTCATAGCACTTTGTATTTAATAAAAACATCTTATTTAAATTAATTCCATTTCTTAAGTCATTGCCTTAGTGAAATGTGTCCAAGTGAAAAGGTTAAAAGTTAAGAATTTAATGTATTCATTAATATCATTAAATTCTTTCCAAGACTTCACAAACTTCATAAGATTGTAACTCTTTATTGATTTGAATGAATCGTTCCTACTTCCTCATACATTTTAAAAACTGGTCCATCAAGATGTTCCGTAAACTTTGGAATAGGTGGTAATCAAGAAGAATAAAATTTGAAGAACAAGGAAGGTGTAGCATTTTTTCTTTCTCCAGATGAATCTTTTTCAACTGTAACAGCACGATTTCTATCGACATCAAGTAGTTGGACATTAAATCCCCACTTTTGCTATACGGCTGGTTTCTTTCAAATCATGTGACCCCATTTGCTGTATTGGATCTTACATGAAGAGACACCAAACCTTTGAGACTGGCCAAACTTACTCTCTTCTCCTTCAAAGCAATGTTTAAACACTCGAACTACTGGTAATAGAGCCTGGTGTAATTGAATGGTTACAACTCAAAATACACCATATTAACGCAATTTTTTCAAACAATTACCAAAACTTTTATTGTATGAAGATTTATTTGAGGCCGAGTTTTGACCTGCCCATCGTCTCTAAACTATTGTCAGCGTCATTTTTATAAAATATCCGTTTTTGATACCAGTTACTATTCTGTTAAAAAATGACAGTATCTGTGCACAAAAAATGCAGATTTCCAATTTTTATATATGGCTGGCTTCTGACAAATCATGGGAACTCATTTTTGGAAGATTTTTCAAGTTTTTACGGTTGACGATGAACCGTTGAATTCGGGTTTTGAATTCATTCTTCAACCGTACCAACACGATTTCTATCGACATCAGACAAGTCGCCATTAAATACCCACTTTTGCAATTGTGGCTGGATTTTGTCAAAACATGGGGTCTCATAATTCAGATATTACTTATGAGAAGGCTTGGTGTATGATGAATCGATAATTCAACTTGGCTAACATTCTAACATTCTATCCAGGTAGCTCGCCACCCGGGTTGACGGCCACTTAAGTGCCCACGTCCACATCTCCCCTCTGGGTAATCGACTCGGTATCTATCGACGAGACCAAACTCACCGATCAGATCAACCGCCTGACCTCCCGCTAGCTACCCGCCCCTGTCTAACTTGGGTTCCAGGGCGGCATACCAGTCCCCCATTAAGACTAAGCGCTTTGAATCCACCAGGAACTGCCTCAACTGCCGAAAAAAAAAACTAGACACGCTCCCCCCCCACCCCGGTCGTTGGGCACATAAATCGCAACGATCCGAAACGAACTACTTTTTACCGCAATATCGGCCACGATCAACCGGCCCCCGGCATCGACATGTACAAGGTCCACCCTCGTGTCCAGGGTTCGCTTAACCTGATAAGAAACCCCTTTCTCCTATAGGTCGTCGTATACTGAATAGACACCAAAATCGTTAGACAGCACACAAGCTTCATTGTTGTTTTGTGTTTTTTTCATCAAAACACACTGATTTGAATTTTTTTCAAACAGGTAATAGTTGGACTCTAGTGAAACTGTTAAGAATTTTCAGTTATTTTTTTAAAGGTTTCTTTTTTACAAAATCTTTAGAAAATTATTTATGTAATATGTTACCTTATTCCATCATTTAATTTTTTGTGGCGGTGGGGGGGATTTCGAGAAATTCTGTTTATATTGCTTAATGTTTATATTAGTTATGACAGGTCTTCGGAGAATTTAAATAAAAAATATGTTGTTCAAACAGGAACCCCAGTTGCAGAAAAATCTCCTAACCCGTAAAAAAATGTAATAAAACGAAGACATTTTTTTAATTAGAATATTTTTAATTGCTTTTATGAATAAAATATATTATGGACCCTATCGTCTGAAGACAAACACTTTTTTTTCGGTGAATTGAACAGTGAATTTATACAATAACAGGTTTCATTTTTTAATTTAATTAGAATTTATAAAATTTCAAATCGTTTAAAACTTCTGTATTAATTTGTAACGGTCAAGTAATATTATTAAATTAAAACTGTACTTACTAATAAATGGAAATGTTTACGACAATTCAACAATCCCAGTATTTAAAAAAAACAATTTTACACGTGTGTATAAACGCGTAAATAGAGGCGTCCCGGTACGACATTATAATATGAGAAGTATCAATATAAATTTAAAATTTATTGCTAATCTTTTAACATTTTCTCAACAAGCGTTTTCGTTAGAAAAAGCTAAAAGCTAAAATAGTAGATTGCTTAAAATATTTTCTTAATTTTTTAAGATTACTGCGTAGTTTAAAAAAAACTATAAAGAAAGAAGTTCATGTTGTATTTGTCAAGTAATTTCTATCAGTTTTGTTCCACTTAATTATATTCCCAATCATCAGGATCTCAATAAATATGTATATTCGGTTGTGTGAATGTGTGTGTAGTAGTAATGTATTAGTAGTATTAATAGTTGATATTTTTTTATTATCGGAGATATAATTTAAAAAACACCACATCAAATACCTGGATTTATGAAATAAACTGCTAGCAATGTCGAAACAGTTATATCAACTTTAAACTCGCTCATAATTCACAGGAACAAAACTGGCCATAACCTTTTATTTTATAAATGCCACTCGAACTAAAAAAAGAACATCATTTTTTACACAAGAAATACTTTGAGGGAATCCTGATAACTTTTTTACCATCTATAAACACACGTCAAACGCACTATTTTTTATAGAATACATACTTAAAGAATCCACTACTACCACCACAATAGGTGTTACGTAAAAGCGTCCTCAAATCAAAAGGTGGAGAACTACCAAACATAAATAAAAATGGAACCATCACACACACACACACACACACACACACACACACACACACACACACACACACACACACACGAATTCACATCATCATCCGAATCTCGCAGAGACAAACTAGAATCCTGATATACTTACGCACAAATATTTTACACACGAACGCTGCTTCACAAGATAAATGCACGTGAAGTCTGCTTAACCAATAAAAAATAACACAAAATATAAACACCATATTGTTTATTTTTCTTTTTCTCCATATCTCATTCTCTGATGAAGCTTTAATAAAAGTGAAACATGTTAGATTTATAAATGTTGGCTATTTGTTCCTTATCCTATCATTCTGTCGGATTTCGATCCATATTTGATCTGTATTTGATTCCAATTCATATATATATATATATATATATATATATATATATATATATATATATATATATATATATATATATATATATATATCATTAAAGACGACAGTGTGTTTTCTTTCTAGAAACTATTCAAATGTTCTATAATTCCGAGCGCTTTCGGCTATACTTTTAGTCATTATCAAGGTTGATTTTATTTTTTTCAATTTAATTGGTTGTGTGAGTTGTGTGCATGTTTTTAATGTTATAGAGATGTTTTATTTTCCGAACACAGTTAGCACATTGTCACCCTGTTCGTACTTAATATTATTAAGTGTTGGCTTTTTCTTTTTTATTAATATGGCCTCCATTATTTTTAATCTATTTTACATGTGGATGAGGTTATTATGTTCGTATTTTCTATTAGTATGTTTCGGATGGAATCTGGCAATTTTGTCTCTTTGTTTTAAATGGATTCTAATAGAGCTGTGGTCAGATAGGTGTAGCGTAAAGGGTCTGGATAGGCATGTAGTTGTGTGACCGATGTAATTACTTATGAATTCGGTTTGATCAGCAACACAGTTCCTTAAGAGGCATTTGAACTTATAGATAATGTTCGTTCGTTGTAATTTTGATTTTGTGTTGTTATTTTTGAGGATAACATTAGCTGTTTTAAATTTGAAAAAAATCTGTCCTTAAATTTACCTACGAACTTAACTCTATCATTAACTCCTTAAAAGAAGTTAATCGTAGAGTCCCACACATAAAGTGGAAAATCATCAAAAAAATAAAACCGGGTAGAGTCCGAGGAAACTACTGTAAGCTAAGCCCAGGGGAAAAATTGATGATCGCCACATACCCAAACAAGGACGAACTGGTAAATGAAAGATCGGAGGTGTTATCTAAGTGCACACACCTTGACAAATATTTGTTGTGCATGTACGAACCTGGATGAAAATATTTTGTGTTTTTCTGTTTTTTTCCTCCTCCGTCCCCTCCTAACTTCCGGTGTTCGTATATAAAGGTCGTGGAGTCAACTAAAATCTTCCAATCCTACCTGCCTGATGAGACCTAACGGTTGAAACCGGGGTAGCGTGGTAGCTTGAATTTTGGTGTTCCTAATTATATATATATATATATATATATATATATATATATATATATATATATGTGTGTGTGTGTGTGTGTGTGTGTGTGCGTGTGCGCGTGCGTGTGTTTGTTAAGTATAATAAAAAATAATTTAGGCACCAAGCCTTCATTTAAATATATTCTAATAAATAAATAGTATTAGCAGAGAATGTTAAAGATTTTGTTAAGTATCTTCTGACGTCGAATGTGTAATGTTCTGAGTAATTTCTACCATTCTTGCTCGTTTCCACGACCTTTATATACGAACACCTCACAGTTCATAGTTATTTTAATAAGTATGCACCGATTTAGCTTTATTTAATAATAGTGGGTTTCTTTCTTTTCCTAATTGCGGTAGCAGATTCTTTTACAAGTTTTCACTTAACAAGAAATAGCCTATTTATAGACACTTGGAGAAACAGATCTACACACAGTACAGATTTGGCCGAAATGCATAATTATTCAAATGAATAGTAGAGCAGAAAACATGTACTTCGACAAAATGCATGAAATTAAAAAATAAAATAAAAAGTAAAATATAGAAATAGAATCCAAAAAGATAGTACAGAGATGAAAGGCATACATCTGAAATATTTTCCATAACAGCAGATCTACAGTGTTCGTCAGTACTGGCCGAGATGAAGAGAAACAAAGTTTCAAAGCCAAAAGAGATTGTAAAAGAAATACTGGCAACTTTAGCCGACTTCAGAATCAGTAAGGTTACGGAAATTTAAATTAAATAGTGGAAGAAATGGGGTGAAATACCGTAAGACCTCAGTAGATTTGTCATCATTAGAAACAACACAAAGAAACCAGGTGAAAAGGAATGTAAACTCAACTGGACATTCAGCTTGATTAACCACATAACTAAAGTTATCAAGATTCTGACGAATAAAACTTATAACAAAATTAAACCAAAAATAGGACAAGAACAATGTGGCTTTGTTGAAGGCAATGAAACAAATAATGCACATTTTATGATCAGAATGCTATCAGAGCGTGCAGTAAAGTAAAAAGCATTGAATTTGGTACAGTTGAAGGAGTATGCATGACGGAAAATGTAATATATGAGGCAACCTTTTTCCCCAAAGAAAATATGGAGCAGAAGAAAATATACATAGGAATATCGACGGGAAGTTGGAAACATCGATTTTATAACCATCGCCAGTCCTTCAAAGATAAATTTAAAAAGAACCAAACGGCACTGTCAAAGCATTATTGGGATTTGTTGGAGGGTGGCTTAACCCCACAAATAAACAGCCAGAACTCCAATAAATTTCAGAGACAGATGCGACTTATGTCTAAAAGAAAAGATCCTCATAATAAAGCATAAGGATCAGGATGTATTACTAAACAGACATAATGAACTAATTTTTAAATGCCGACATAAGAACAACCTCAATCTAACGAAATATATTTAGAAGTAACTATATAGGAAGACTAATATTACACGAAAGATAGGCATGCATTGTTGAAATTGTGTATTGTGAACACATATTTAGAGTGGGCGGGTATGGATATGGATATGTATGTATATATACTTGTATGTATCTAGGTGAGCTTTTGATTTTTTATTTGTAAATATATGTAGTCGTATGTATGTATGGGTGTATATATGTATGTGTATGGGTATGTGGGTACATTTATATGTGTGCATGTGTGTAAGAGTGTATGTATATATGGGTATATGTGTGTCGTGCCATAGATATGGGATTGCGGGTAATCTGTGTAAGTATGTATATATGTATAAATATAAGAATTTGTGAGATTTGTATATATAATAAGGGTGAATATGGGTGAAATATAATAATGTAAATACGTTTTAATATTGACATGTTTTTTGCATACACGAAGATGTGGGTGTATATATATATATATATATATATATATATATGTGTGTGTGTGTGTGTGTGTGTGTGTATGTCTGTGTGTGTATATATGTATGAGTGTGTCTATATGTGTATACATGTGTATATATATATATGTATGTATATATATATGTATATATATGTATGTATGTGTATCTATGTGTGTGTGTATATATATGTGTGTGTGTATATATGTGTATATATATGTATGTGTATATGTGTGTATGTATGTACGTGTGTATATCTACATGCGTATGTGTGTATGTATGCGTATATACACATATATATGTGTGTGTGTGTGTATATGTGTATGGGTGTGTATATATATGGATATATATGTGTATATATATATGTGTGCATGGGTACGGATATGTGTATATATGTGTGTGTGTGTATTTATATGGATATATAGTATATTATAAAAGGGAGGACTTACAGTTCTGTTATTAGTGTTTTACCCCATTCTCTCCCTTAATATTCTCCAATTGGAATTGTGAGTTTAAAATTCTTTACAATATGGAGGTAAATCTTTTTAAATTGATAATTTAATTTTGAATTTAAATGTATTACCCTTTAATAATCATTATTGATGATAAAATATTTAGATTTTTTGATAATTGAATACTAAAGTCATCACCTAATATTAATTCAATTTTTTTGTATTAGGGAAATTATAAGTACACACACACACACACACACACACACACATATATATATATATATATATATGTGTGTGTGTGTGTGTGTGTGTGTGTGTGTGTGTGAGTGTATGTGTAATTATGCGTAAACATTTAAAAATATATATGTAGGTATTAATACATGAAATTACCCGTGTATATCGGTACCTGTGTACCTGTATGAGTGACTGCACATGTAAAGGAACGTATGTATATGTGAAACTTGCTTGGATGTGTATACAGTATATGACAGAGCAAAATATCTAATATTACCTTCAAATATTACTCCATATTAACTTAAAAACTAAACTTTAAGTAAAATAAATTACCCATCTAAAAATAGTCGCGAATTAAATTCATGAATAAAATTCAAATTAAATTCCTTATAGATTGTTTAAACATTCAAATTTATATCAAACATTATAATATTTATGAACCCCCAAAATAACACTCTCAAAGTAAAGCAAAACGACAGCGTCTGTTTCGTGCCTTTCATTCCAAACAAAGTTAGTGACACCTTCTCTCATGACTTCCTTCTCTCTTTTTCTTTTTGTTTTCCTTTTAGGTATTTTTTCTCCTCTCCCCCTTCTATATCAATATATAACTTCCGTTAAGTTAACCGATGAAATGTGTCAATGTCTGAACCTCCTCAAATAATATTAAATATGAAAGAATTGAAATTTTAAATTACATCTAACTCAATCATGTCTCTCCCCCTCACTTCCTCACTTCGTGAATTTACATATGCTTAGTACTGTCCGTCAAAAATGTGTAAATTTCTTTTCATTTTTCGTTTCAACTTTTGGAAGTAAAGTCTGATGATCCACGGTCCTTTAAAAGGGCCGTGGTGAAATAATTTATTACATGGAACCTTAAAGTGGTCTGTTTTTATTTAAACTGTTAGCTCTGTAGTTACAGTGAGCTCTCTGGATTTTATCCTCCTTGAGTCTACCCATACGGATTACCTAGTTTTTCGTAAACTAATATATATATATATATATATATATATATATATATATATATATATATATATATATATATATATATATGGAGAGAAAGAGAGAAAGGGTAAGAAAGAGTGAGAAAAAGGGAGGGAGATATTTACTTTGCTTAATTTGGTCGCATGTTTTCCAAGTTAAGCACATACCCTATTTTAAAGTTATTTCGAATTTTCATCGCTAAAATCAATCTTTCAGTCAAATCTCATTGATGTTCCATATGTTATACGAAAGAAACGGTTATTCTTAATTTTGCTTAGCAAATGAGTTAGGATATTTTCGGTCAGTTGTGTAGCTCTTCTTCATGAACCTGTCCATCACTAGACTTACAAGGTCGACATTTATCAATTAAAATAATTACAAACCTCATTCTAATGAGAAAGTTGTCAAGAGGAACAAGCTGTTAAAGACAGTGACACGCAATAAATGACAGCTTCGGAGCGTCCGCTTCACCGTTTTGTATATAAGAGGCATAATTTCAGATAGCATCCTTGTCTCACTTAATCTTTGATAGAATGAGCGTGGTTTTAAAATACTTTATGTTCTAAACTAAAGGATCTTTTGCATGTAATTCAAGCTCATTTATAGTAATAAGTTGCAGTACGTTTATGGTGACCAGAAACTCATTAACAAAAGGTTATTTTCAAAAAGGATTTTCAAGAGGATTTTTCAAGTTATTTAGAAAATATTCATTATTGAAAGCAAAACGCAAGTTACATTAAAAGAAAAAACTTCTTAACTTAAACTATGTACTGAGTCGAAAATATTATTTTTTAAAACTGTGCAGAAATGGCATATATGCATAATCATTTAAAGGTTGAATCTCGAAAAAGTATCAATGGTATTTAGATGTATTTAACGTTTTAAATAGATATAAATATATTTTCTACACTGCTTTCTTCTTTATAAAGATAAAAACCTCAGAGCTTGATCTCAGAAATCAAAAAAGAAAGCAAGAATTTTAATGCACATTACTTTTTTAAATGTCCTTAAATACATAATTTTATAGCTATACTGAAAATATGTAGGTATTTCATTTTATTCAAACGTCATCTTCAATTCGAAGTTTTTCTAAGATTTTAAAAAGATTGATAAATTTATAGGCAATATAGGATAGCATAACAGTTATGAGCTGGTATCTTGCTTTCAAATATGAAAGACCTCAACGAATTATACTTTTAAAAAATGACATAACTGCTCTAATAATATTAAAATACATGAATTTCGAAGGGAGATGATTTCGAATAGGAAATGTCAATGCCATCATCTGTTAATTGAATTTACTTGGTTCTGCTGCCATAGCAAGAAAGAAGATGGCGATAAATTTATTAATACAATTTATTGCAGGTAGTTCAAACAAAATGTTGCGCTGTAGTCTAGTTTCGTCCTATTTACTCTTCATTAAATGTTGGTGATAAACCGCATGGGAAAGAACCAGGCACGTCAACAATTACAATGGTCTGGACAGTTGGAATATTGTAGCGGCTACCAAGAAACGGGAAGGCACAGACTGTAAGCGGCGTGTATTAAACTAATTGGCAGGCGTGAATTTAAGATTGAACATAAATTTATCATTTATCATCATTTCTTTGTTTTGTCAATCATTTTTCCTCTTCGTAAGAAGTAAAATGTTATTGGGTTTCTCACGCATACACAAACTTTCTCTATTTGTCTCTCTGTCTCTCTCTCTCTCACACACACACACACACACACACACACACACATATATATATATATATATATATATATATATATGAAGAAATATAGTTTTAAGGTGTGTTATAATTATGGGATAAAGTGCTCAATATCAGAGATAGAGCGTATGTAAATATGAAAGTTGAACATTGAAGTCAAAACTCAGAGGCAACAGGCTGTGTTTGAACATACTTATTCACAATTTAAAAAAATGATTCCAAGAACCTCCAGTTAAACAAAAAGATCAAAGACATTTTCGCTAAACCACACATTAATGCAAAGAAACAAACACCTAACCTATCAGCTATCCTCACCTCTACCAAATATCTAAATAATACAAACCAATCAGGAAATTACAAATGTAATAAAACTCGTTGTCTAGTTTGCAAACACTTAATAACCGATAGTGTATTTTCTGTACCCAACACCAATATCAAAATACATCCACCTCGCCTCACTTGTGATATCCATAACATAATTTACTATCTATTCTGCACAATATGTCCGAATAGTGGATATATTGGCGAATATGGAATTAATTATAGATTTCGTTTCAACAATCATAAACTATGCATACGTTAAAACAATCCTTATTCCCCCATAGCTGAACACTTTAATCAATCAAGACACTCATTAGACAACTGTAAATGTTTATTGATAGATTCCGATTTTAGTTCAACATACACACGCAGAAAAAAAGAGAAATACTGGATTTTAAAATTAGACACATATAAACTAGGGTTATAAACAATGACTTGGGAATTTTAAATCTGTATAAATATTTCAATAGTTAAAAAAATTCTTTAGATATAGTTAAAAAAAAAACTTTTTAAACAACATCTAAAATATTATCGTTAGATTTACGTTAGAAATATTCAAACACAGTTGCATTCCACATCACGTGACGTCCGCGTCTAGCGACGGACGCTACTTGAAAACAAACTTCTGAATACAGTTATTTAATTAATTTCTGACGAAAGATCGGGGCGATCTGAAATATCAAATATATATATATATATATATATATATATATATATATATATATATATAAATAAATACTTTCACAAAAAAAACATTAATTTTTTTCTTTTAATTTGCAACTTTTCAGTTGTTTTCTCCATATTATATACATATCAAGAAAGTAATCGTGGCTTCTCATTATGCTATATATATATATATATATATATATATATATATATATATATATATATATATATATATATATACTAGCAGCATGGCCCGGTGTTTCCCGGGCTTGATTCAAAAACCGTACGACTCATACAGCAATCGCTATCACTTGACTTGAAATATTTTTGCCCTTCCTTGCCAATAAAGGAGTGCCCTTTGCTGTGATGATGTTGCTACATGCCTTACTTCTTGCCTATCTCACACTGCGAATTTTTTCTAAGTTCTATACTAAACATTAAATCTGTTACGAAAAAAGAACTAAAAAAAATGAACACAAAACGATCAGCTTTAAAAAAGCACTCGTAACTGGAAAAACCGAATGGAAAAAGAATGTTAACAACAAATATACCCAACCCAGTTATGCGGAATCGGAATCAACGTTGAGTTTAAGCAAGCGAATGAGCCAATTGGAGTAAAGTGCCATGCAGATTTAAATTTTTCCCACTTGCGACGATTGCAGCTATCGATATTTTTTGCATGCTAGCATGCTAGTTAACATTCGTGTCAGTCAGCTGTTGGCTCTCACGCTGGCCAATAGAATCTTCCTGCCTATTCGTGGCAGCCAGCTATAGGCTCTAGCTCTGGCCAGTAGAAAATGGCCGTAAACTACATGAAAATTACGGTAGAAGAATGAAAAAATCGATTATTTCCACTATCGATGGGAGTTGGGAAATGCAAAGTCGGTCTTGGCCTTCCAGCTAACTTGGAGCATGTGCATGTAAATTTTGGTGCAAATCCGTCGAAAATTGCGGCCGTGCGTTCGTTACACACACACACGCACACACACACACACACACACACACACACACACACACACACACACACATCCTGCCTTATATATATATATATATATATATATATATATATATATATATATATATATATATATATGTATGTATTCTTTTTGGCAATCATTGGTGAAACCTGAAGAAGAATATATATATATATATAGATATATATATATATATATATTCTTCAGATATATATATATTCTTCAGATTTCACCAATGATTGCCAAAAAGAATACATTGTAGAAACCTCAAGAAATTTAAATAAAAGATTATATGAACGCAAAAGGGATATTTTACAAATAAAAAGCATTAGTTGCTCGCCTTAACGAGACTGATCACAATTGTGATATAAAAATGCTTCTTCAATTAAAAGAGAAAACAAATCACTGAGACGAAAATGTTTCATCGCCAGTAATTTTGCGTCCAGGTTCTTACAATATTTCACCGTTCTTGACAGATCATCTGTTATCACAACGTGATATAATTAATAACCAAGATGATGGAAACAAAAACAAAATCAATCTAAATGAAATTGGACTGATTATATACCCCAAACACATAAAAACCAATTAGATTTAAAATTCCCTGCGTCTCGAGGTTCGTGCGTATGTATAGTCACACCAACATAAACAAACTTAGTCCGATGAAGTCCCAAAGGACGAAACACATCACACAAAAACTTTTTCCCATTTTGTCATACATCATTCCCCCATACTTGATATATAAAAATGTATATGCTATATTGTTATCTCATACATATATATATATATATATATATATATATTCGTGGAAAATATTAGCAACACACATCTGACATGAAATCAGTGAACTCTAAATTGCGTGCATGAAGTTGATTTTCTTATATTAAAAGTAAAATGGTTTACTCTCTACTTTTAATACCAATGTGATGTTTTTTATTCACAGGCTCAGTTTTACTGACAATGATTTCCTAAATCAAAGTTCATAAGAAACTAATCAGACTGAAATAATTCATAGATATTATTTTCTTGTACTGAAGTAATAATTATCATGACATTTTGGAAATCGCCTTAGAAAAACATTCTTAATCATGAAATAGACGTAGGCTGGAAGAAAATTACACATTTCCTTTGGTTTCTTGAAATAAAGTCTCAGGATAAATATAATAAATATAAGATTAATTTTTGTTTAATTATGGATTGCTTACATCTTCGCCGCTTTATTGTTAATTATAAATTAGTTACGACTTCTAACATTGATTTTGTTTTCTATTTAGAAAATTCATTTATTAATTAAAGATTTATCATTTTATTTAGTTTAAAACAGCGAAATTGGAATCTTGAAATTCTAACAACATGATGAAAATCATTCCATGACATTTGGAATATATATAATATATATATATATATATATATATATATATATATATATATATATATATATATATATATATATATATATATATGCTTATATTCAGTTATCTTATTAATTCATGATTCTTTTTATTACTTCGTACTGCTCTCTTCCTTTCTGTCTCGTAATTTACACTCTTTCTGTTACTATCTCTCTCTCTTCCCTACATGTCTTTCTGTTTGTCAAACTCTCTCTCTCTCTCTCTCTCTCTCTCTCTCTCTCTCTCTCTCTTTACTTCTCCTCTTTCCCACATTTGCCCTCACGCATTTGTTTTGTTTCGTATTTTTGTCCTATATTCTTTTTATTTCTGATATTCGTAGATCAATATTCTTTTGACAAAAAAGCCTCTGTGCATGCCTTACTGCGTAGATGTACACAATGGATAACTTGCATTCATTTCACTTTCTGATGTTGCTCCTGGGTGCTTTGGCTGAATCAGACCATACGCCTGCATACACACACGCGTGCACACACAAGGATTAATGACATCAAAATCCATTCCATATATTTATGAATGTGTGTGTGTGTGTGTGTGTGTGTGTGTGTGTGTGCGTGCGTGCGTGTGCGTGCGTGTGTGTGTGAAAGAGAAAGAGAGAGAAATATTATAACCATCTTTAAACTTTGAAGATAAAGTTTTGATTCGGAATGTCTTGAAAATTAAAAACAGTCATTCTATAGAGGTTACTAACAATATTGGTATTTGGCAGTTGACCATAATGAAAGCAGATTGTGAAAGGAAGGCATGTCTAAATTCGAGGTCTCCACTCATAAGTAGAATTTTAAGAAAGAATCAACAGCAGCTATCGGCGATGCACAAGAGCAGTCATCTTTGCTGTCTCTTTTGTGTGAGAATACAGACAGCTAAATTTAATAAGATTTTCTTTTTGATAAAATATTATGGATATATTAAATTCTGACAAATATTATTCACCGGAATATATTACCATAGATATAAATAGGTTATGCGCAACAGAGGGTTTTAATTCTGTAGAAATAAATTGATTTAGTTGTCTAGAAAACGTCCACGGGCCACTTGCTGGAAAGATTTCTAATGAAAGTAAAGATAAGAATAAAAATAATACTGAAAGTAATCATTTTGATTATTTATTAATGTACACACACACACACACACAGAGAGAGAGAGAGAGACACACACACACACACATATTTATATATATCTGTAAGATGGACTACGTGAAAAGCAATTTTTGTTCGGATATTTCATATCAACGATAATTTATCACACACACACACACACACACATATATTTATATATATATGCGGTGGTGTATGACTGTGTGTGTGAGTGTGCGTGTGCGTGTGTGTATGCATGTTTGTATAAATGATTAAAATATTGTTAGAATAAGCAAAATAAAATCATTTCACAGAATTATATGTTTATAAATCATCACATTTATTTTTATTTGATTTATTTCCTAATAAATTTTATTTCATTTATTTCCTAATAAATTCTTTCACCCTCAGTAACCCCTTACACCTTAGTGGCTTCATTGGAGTGAAATGATGAAAGAAAAAACCACGAATAAATGAAGAACTCAGAGATTTGCAAATTCAATTGAAAATAACAAAATAATTCATGCCATGTAGGACAATCACCATGGATGGCAGATTCTAGTTTTGCATGTCTGCATGTACACCACTTAAAGTACTAACAAAATCCTAGCATTGCAGATTTTATTAGTACATAAAATACTTTTAACTATAACTCATAACTATAAAACTAGTTTGTATTCATTTCATCGACGAAACCAAGTTCTGAAAATCAACCAAGTTCTGAAAATATTGACTGTTGAGTTACTTGTCTCATTAATTTTCTGATTATGCATAGATTTCAGAGTTAAGGTTTATCATCATACTGCGAAAATGTCTGTTACTGACACAACTTGAATAAATATACAGCAGATGTGTTCTTATTGTAATTAAACTTTGCATTATTTCTCAAAGCTAAGCACAGTATTCAAAAAATGAACACTTCGTATAAGACAAAGTAAAGAGGATTGGAATGCTATGCAATATAAATCCTCTTATATGACATTGAATGCTGGACACATTGAATGCTCACAGATGAAGAGAAGACTTGAAGCAACAGTATATGTGAGTATATGAGAGTATCAAGGCAGTTTGAAAGAAAATAGAAAGGAAAATGACACTTATACTTCGAATCGGAAAGAGACAATTGAAATGTTTGAGACACATAATGAAAAAAGAGGGCTTAGAAAACGTGATACTAACAGAACATACTGAAGACAAGAGAGACAGAATGAAAAAGCGTGTGATACACTGACGAGCTAATGTAAATGGATGGCAGAACAGCGATTGGGAAGGTATAATAGGATATTAAAAGTTATAATAATACGTAACTACAAAGGATAGGATGTTGTGAAGAGCCATGATCACCCACGTCCAGGAGAGACACGGCATATAAAAAAAAGTTTGCTTAAAGTCCGATGTCTATTTCAATAAAATTGCCTTTGCCAACGCCCAATGAATACAGTTCGGCAGAAAATAACACATTTCAATAAATGTACAAATATGCAAACATTCTATAGACAACAAGCGTAGATATCAGCTAAAATTTGGTTTGAAGTTTTTACCTTATATTGTTCGTTCTAGATGATTAAAATCCTCACTGCACAATTAAGTGCATAGACAAAGAAGTCAGAGCAATGAAAAATTGATACTTATTGTGTAAAATAAATGCTTTTTTTCATCATTTGACTTTTGACTTACTAATCTACCTATGTATGGCAATATATTTTCCCAAATGCGTATGCTTATAAGCCCTAACGATTGTAATCTCTTTTATCTTCGAACAAAACATGAAGATATACTCTGCAAACATTTAACTCAGATAAATCGCGCATATGCACTTCCGTTTGCAATCGATATTCTAATGTAACTATTTGGCTCCTAGTCAAATAAGCACTTATATGATTTTTAGAGACCCACATGTACCAACATCAATAATTGAATACGAATACGTTAATATAGGCGCTAATAGGCATGGATTTGTAGTACTTGCCAATTATTGTATGATGTGTACTAACTGAACACACCTTTTGACAGAAAGAAAACTAAAACTATTTGAAGGGTTACAGGTTTAGAGAGGGAAAAATCTTTAAAATATCGTTATGATATCACCGTATTTGACTTTTAAATCAGTATTCACGTCAACTATATTGACTTAATGCCTCTTTTAAAATGTGTTTCGCTGGTCGATGTGTTCCGCATTCATTGTTTTTTTCTCCTCATCTGTTCAGTAATATCAACGTATCAACTATCTGCAGATTATGTTCAATATTCATAAAATATTTGCAACAGTCGTGCCAGTGTGAATAAAGGACAAGCGAAAGCGAAGTTTGTGAATTAGCGATGGTCACTGGTGGTCTACACGCAAAAGAGCCTAGAATTAACAGGAAATTATCAATGACTCATGCGGTTATCATTTTATATTTTTTCTCCTTTCCTACTTGCCTGAGGAAATCATATTAATAACGTCATACATAATTTGATGGTCTTGGCTTGAAATACGTAGCGTCGAACATAGAGTAAATCAAACGAAAATCTACCAACAGTCAATATATCCAAAGAAACATTAGTAACAGGCAGCTTTCGATAAACGTTGTATTTTCTTGTATTTGCAAAAAAAAAAAACACAAACACAAAAAACAACATATGAACTGAAATCTATGTTCAATGACAGTTAAAAAGAAAGATTTAAATGCTTATTTCTGACGTCTTCCAACGGCTGCCTGCTCTAATTTGCAGAGTATATTAAAGTTTTTATATATTTAATATAATTCAGTTGAACCATAAAATATAATTTTCCCACTAATATAAAATAGAGTTTTAAAACTCAACGGAAATGGACTTAATTTAAGTAATTGCCTGAAAACACTTGCATTTAGAGCTGATTTCATGTTCTTCGTTTTCAGTTATTGTCGAAGCATGTTATATGATCATCTTGGAAAGATAAAGCGTGTTAAATAAAAATAAAAAATCAAAGGCCCAAAATGTATGAACTAAATATATGAATAATTTCATTGATCCGGATTGGGATGGAGATCAAATTAGATGTATTTAATGATCGAGTAACTTTTTTATTTATTTAGTTTACTCGGGAAAATAAAATAAAAAATGAATCGAAGTATTTTACGTTGAAAAAGCAAGTGGCTGTGTAAAAATGTGGAAACAGTAATAAGATATCTTGAATTTTCCTTTCATTCATAGGTCTAATTTAATTTTCCTTTCATTCAAAGGCCAAATTTGTTTTTCTGGAAAGGTAAAATCTGAGAAAGTTGTTAACATATATTTAGAATATTCTTTACAAGGTTAAAATATTGAGTCCATAAAACGAGAGAAATTTTGCTGGCAATCAGGAAATATCAGAAATCGTTAAACCTATCAAATAAATTTTTGCAATGCATTTACCAATAATAAGTTGAGTGGTAGAATATGAACTGCCTATGGATCGAACTGAAATGATTGGCCTGTTTTGTTCTTCTATATCGTCTGAATGTGATTTAACTGAAATTTTCAAGTGAATTTCAATGTTTCTTAAATAGACACAATTCATTTGCTGTAACCGAAAAACTGTCTTTGAAAAAAGAAAACAAAAGAGTCAATGTATTGAATATCTTTGACAGATAAAAAGAAAGCACAAAACCAATCATTTGGAAGCGCTAACCTTAAAAGGACATCAATTGCAAGAAGAAGAATATTTTCGCAGCTAAAATGAATTAGCAAAGACTTATTGAATATATTTTACTGGTAATGCCAAATTACGAAATCGATCATTTGAAGCGATGCCCATGAAATTGCATAAGTTGCAAAGAGAAATATATCCTCGTTTCTCAATTGGATCAGCAAGGAATTATTCAAAAAATTTGACTGATAACAATAAATCCCGGAACAGATGATTTGGAAGCGACACTCTTAAGAGGATATCAGATACAGAAAGAAGAATGCTCCAGCTTTTAGAATGAATTATCAATGAAATTTTGATTACAATTGATAACCTTCAAATGGCAACAGTTGTAAAGATAAGAATATTCCCAGCAGTAAAATGAATTAGAAAGGAAGTATTGAATATTTGACTTCTGACAAGAAAGCTCGAAACCGACGCATAGGAAGTAATACCTTTAAAACAACATTCCCTCTGCGAGAATGAATTTGTAAATAATCAGAGAATCTTCTATGATGAAAATAATTTTTCAAAATATCTATTTAGATGGTTTTACTTCAAAATTGTAAGCCATCGTCATTATTACAAATACTTTAGATTAATTTCGTATAAGTATATGCAATAAAAAAAGTAAATTATTTTTCTTGGTTAGAAAGTTTCTTTAAAAGTAGATTTTTAAAATAGAATCCTGTGGAGAAGCACTTAAGCAAATCAATTTATGAAAAATTCTTAAATATTTTGTTGAAAAGAGATGACCTCAAAACAATAAACTTTCTTTGCTAAGTATACTTACTATAATCTAATTGGTTAAAAGTAGATATTTATCGCTTATTCGCCTCATTCTGTATTTTTAAGCTATTAAGGCATTAAAATCAGCAGTAAACATATTTAGAGGGTAATGTCATCAATTGCTAAACACTGAATTGTATGTTTGTTGTTTTTCTCAAGCAAAATTTTCCAAAGTGCTTATTATGTTCTAAATGATGCTAACGAATTAAAACATTTTTATTCAGATCCTTCTTAGTTATTTAATATCAACTGATATGTAGACATGTTTGCTTTTGTTGACAAATACACTGCAAATAAAATCAAATGATGGTTATTATTGTCTCAAGTTATACGAAAGAAATATAATAAATGTTCTTAGCTATTGAACATAGCCGTATTCTGGCAGATTGAGAGAAGATGAGAATGTTATATAGACAAGAACAGTTTGAAAGCATTTGTTGTTTGCATATGGCATAACAAATTCCAATTCTACTTGCTTTATGTTCCTCGCCACAACCCTGCAGCTCACAACCAAGTTGGTTGATTTCTTTATAGTTTTTCATGTAGAGTACTTCAGAGAAACACGACTGCCTATGTGAAGACCCAAATGGTAAGTTAATTCAGAGAATGGGCGGTAGAAATATTTCTTTGAAGTGATTTCCCTCGATCATCAAAGAGGAAAAGATTTGGCACAATAATCACCCGGAAGTGGAATAGAAAAATGTCCTTTGCTGAACAGCGAGCGGCGTCTTAAAAGTGCATCTTACTCGCCTATTAATGGTAGCGGAGTGTCGAACAGGAATGACACCACCGTGAGAGACTTCAACCCCCACTCTTTGACGCATTTAAGAAAGAACGCTCAAACAAGAGAATTAGCCACATGTTGCTCCAGAGATTTGTCTGAAACAACTTTCTTGAGTATTCACTATAGAAAGAAGGAACGATAACAGTAATAGTAGAATATTCTCACTGATCTTTCATATTTACTAATTTCCAGAAATTCGTTGGTGCTCTATTTCAATGTCTCTGTCAAGTTTTAGTGAAACCATGCAAACAATCTTGAAATATCAAATAAGCAAGGAATAAATCGTTTCACAATTTTCATTTTCCAAAGTATTCATTTTCAATGATGGTAACAGCAGTTGTGACAATTTTAGTGTAGGTGTCATAATTGTAATAATAAAGGCAGTAACAGTAGTTATAGTTGTGGTTTAATGTGAAGTTCGGGAACATATTGAAATTAACAAGTAGTTGCTAATTGACAATAGCATTATTTCAACAATATTTTTGCAAAATTCATAACAGCGGCGCTAGTATTTGCATTATATATTATGTTAAATATTATTGATTTAATTGTTATAATTGTGGTAATACTGTGGCGGCGGCGGCGACGATGCTGACATCAGTGATAATGGAGATTACCGGGATGGTTGTCAGATTTTTTATATTTTAAGGAAATGTTCATATTTTGATCTATACTTGCCGATTTTTATTCAACTATATTTATAAATGTGTACTTTCACAAATGTGATGGAAAGGCATCTGGGGTTTCATTCCTTTATATTCAACGCGTGTATATTAATGTATAATGCGAATATTTTCTATATTTTTAGAGAACGCCTTTCGCAACATAGCTTTACATATAAACCTTGTAACTTTGTAATGAACACTTTTAGATAATCTGTATAAAAATATTCTATTTATTGGCGTGTATCTGTCGAACATGATTTATACTCCAGTTGTTTCTCTGCAATGCTAATAAGATCAGAAACAGAAGACGATAAACATTACGCTTTCATTTAAAAGACAAAATAACAGCGACAGACAGCAGCTGTTTTGCGTTGCTGCCGCTGCTGCTAATGCATAAACTTATTCTGCCCTGTTTGGCTTCTTCGGATGGGGCTGATGATGACGATGATAGTTCCCATTGCTTACTTTTGTGGCGATCATGGTGGTGGCGGCGGTGGTGGTGGTGGTGGTGGTGTAATTGTTGTTAATGATGCTTTCACTAATGCAGCTGCTGAGGCAAGAAATGACGACAAAAATATTGTTTCGGAGGTTCAGTCAGTCGACGTTGGTAATAAAAAAGTGTTTATGGCGAAGAGAAGACAAATAAAAACGAAAGAAGCAAGTAAGCAGCTTTGTTGCGAGAAGAGTATCAGCCACCGCCACCAGCATCATCACCTCTGCTGTTACTTTCAGCAATGGAGATGATGAACCAGATGCTTACGACGGAAACGATAGGAAGAACAGAATGATCTTCTTCCAAATTGTATCTCCATCATTTTAGTCGTGCTTTCTACACAGCGCGGCCGCTGATTAGAGGGCGGCAACAGCAAAGGGAAAAACCCAGTAAACCGTTTCTATCCATCTCTCATTTTGCTATCTATCTAATATCATCTGCTAAGATGCTGGCAAGTATATAAGTTTCCTTTGTTATAATCATATCTCACTTTCCTCTATTATTATATCCATTTCAAACCATTATCACTCATCTGTAATTATCTCTCCTATGTCTTGCATGTACGTAATTATCTCCCAAATCGTTTCACCCTCGATTTCCCTAATCTATCTATCTATCTATCTATCTATCTATCTCCACCTATTTCGGCCTATTTATATCTAGCTATCTCTTTTCACATATTTCCTCTTATCTCAGCATATTTATTTATATCTATCTATCTATCTATCTATCTATCTATCTCATTTTCTCGGATTTTAATCCATCTATCTCTCATTGTGGTAGTATCTGATACAGAAAAAGTAAAGAAATCAGTATAATAAAAAGGAATAAAAGGGGTTGAGGTACTGCTGTAATTGTGGACTATCTAATGTCACGAAGTAGCAGATGAAAAGCAGATGGGCAATCCGATAAACTGCCATCATATCAGGAGTAAGAGGTATGAAAAATGAAATTTTGTATACAGATGGCTTTCACCGTACCTAACATCCGGGAAACATCAATCATTTAAATTTTATATTTAATCTTCATTTATGAGCCAAGTTGCTTATCTCTATTTAAATTAAGAGTACAATATTTTTTTAATCAATTTAACTCTGAAGGTATATGTTCCCTGCTTCACTTCTGATTGGTGCTTCCATCTTTTACTCCAGAAAACCATATTTATTGCCAGATTTACACTATATTCGCTCATCGTATTTAAACAATCCATTGTTATCGTATATATATATATATACATATATATATATATATATATATATATATATATATATATATATATATATATAGCAGAGAATTGTTTAACACTTAATTATTCCTGTTAAAAAAGCGTTATTTCTGTGGAGGAAGTTTTGTTTTTTATGCAAAAGTTACCCATACATCTAGACCTCAAAATCTGAAGCTAACCCTTCATAAATATTAAATATTCTTAAATATAACAGCTCTTTCACCAACTTCGAATTTGTTACAAATTGCCGTGTTATATATTGCCCCCGAAAATTTCTATTTATTTTCTGTTAGAGGTAGAAGCAAACATATATCGGTGGTATATTGGCCCACAAGCAGATATCGAATGACGGAAGACAACAGACACAATGAAGATTTGAGTAAAAATAAATATTGCTAAGTTTATTTTTGTTAAAGAAAAATAATGTTAGTGTGAACTTGGTTGCTGTTTGAACAAATACTATACTTTGATCCTAGTGATCTGGGCCGCGGAATACTGGTATTTACCCATGCCTCCCCACGAGACGGGATGCGACACAAGGTCAGTTATTTAACGTGGGGTACCCGAGCAAATACACTCGGGTCATTTGTCAAAATATTGGTCAAATTTTACCCAAACCTGGCTTACACGGGATCAGGCACAAAGCTTGTCTTAGCTAGCCATGGTAGCGGAACAGATACTATAATATGATCATAGTCTCTGAACCGCGGGATACCGGTATTTACCCATGCCTGCCCACTGGAGCGGAATGCGACACAGGGTCAGTTGTTTAACGTGGGGTACCCGAACGCCTAGACTCGGGTCATTGGTTAAAATATTGGTCAATTTTTACCCAGCCCCCGCTTTCGCGGGATCGGGCACAAAGCTTGTCTTCGCTGGTCATAGCAGCGGAACAGATACTACAATATGATCATAGTCTCTGGACTGCGGAGCGCCTGAGTATTTACCCGTGCAAACCTCACCACCCCACCCCACTGTAGCGGAATGTGACACAATGTCAGTTATTTAACGTAGGGAATCCGAGCGCGTACACTCAGGTCATTTGTCAAAATATTGCTTAATTTTTACCCAGCCACAGCTTGCGCGGTCTCGCGCACAAAGCTTGAATTAGCTGGTCATGCCAGCGGAACAGGTACTACAGTGTGATCATATCCCTGTGCATAATTAATCCATTTTCTCATACAAATATTTACTTCAGTTTTAAAAATCCAAAACCTATGATTAAATTGTTAGAATTTGAAGAAATACGTTATTATTCACATCTAAATTTCAGATTTTTTTTTACTGCTCTATTAATAGTCTTCAATGGCGTCTCAAATTTTGTTTTCTGTTTGATAAAGCCAAATTCTATTAGGTTAATTCTTCGCTCATTAAAAGGAGTTGTTTTCTGTACATAATACAGAAGATCCAAACTTTACATTGAAGTGATAATATTTTGGTACCACAAAGAAACGCCACTTATAACACCAGTTATTACTCAATAACATTCAAATTGTTCAATTTTTAAACAGTTAAGAAAGAAAGTCCAATGTGCAAAGTGTCCATATAAATATTTCACCAATTTATACAAAAAAATTGACTTCATTTTTAAATAAATTTAAGCTACGTTGATACGTTAAAGTTTAATAAATAAAAAAGACTTTTCTAATAAAGTTCTATTCACTAATAAAAAAAAAACTGATCATGATGTAAGAGATTTAATTATTTATTTTTTGTATTGCCAAAATTAAAAGCAAAATCAGAGAAGATGATTAAAGCTATTGCGACGAGGCTCTTGTTAAGATGAAACTGCACATGATTGCATACAAAGCGAACAGGACGCTCGACAGCTTGGATGGCAAACGCAATAACAGTTGGCATTGTGATAAATGAGTTCTGATTCCATGCGAACCTGTTTTTATCGCTGATTTGCTGGAAAAGTAGGGGAGAAAGTTTTGTTGAAAGTAATTTTGGATAGAATCGGACAGTTTCGCCAATTGAGAATTTGTACGTTTCCTTAATTACATAGAGTCGATTAGAGAGTTCTCTGACAAATCTCTCGATGTGTAAATAGCGTGTTTAAATTTCTGCCTATAAAGTATTGTCAATAGTAATTTGCTTGTGAGCATTCATATCTGACTAAAATACACAAAAGTTAAAAGCTGTGATATAATATTATTGTCGAAGAGTGAACTGATTTTCACAAAGGAAAGACTGAATAAATAAAACAAATATGAGAAAGAGTAAGCAATATTGGAATTTCCGATGTTGATTCAATTTACTTGCCAGTCATTGATAGAATAAAGAATTTCTGATTGGATTTTTCATGGCTGCAAAATATACAATCAGAAAAAGTGAAGTAGGCATAAAATGGCGGTTAAATCAACTGTCAAACTGAAAGCCTTATGACTGTCAAGTAGAATATAGTTTTAAAATGAACCATTGCTAATTGATATTTACTATGGAAATTTTTATTTAAAAACATATCTTGTAGATGACTATATAGTTTTTAATCTCCTGTATCGACGAAAATTGTAAATTTTATTTAATTTGTATAGAAACGAAATAACTTTATTAAGTAAAATCCTGCGATTTTATTTTTCAGTATGCATTCATTTTCCCGTCTTTCAAATTAAAGACAGCAGAAAAGTTACATCAATTCTATTTTTAATTTTTTTTGTTTTCTGACGGCTTAAATTCCGCATTTGGGGGTCGTAGGGGAAATTGCCTGCGGTACTTATGAGTTCTTGTAAAGATTCTAATCTTTCGACTATCAAAAAAGAAAGAAATTAATTTCTGTGTTGTCGAGTATAACTTTGGAAAGATTTTGGGTTTTGATAATCTCTGGCCTCGCGTTTCCATGACAGTGTGGATTTTAAGCATTTAAATTCATTTTAGAATATTTTATTCCAGAATTTTATAAGGGAATTTGTTCATTGGTTGATTTGACTTTCTCTGGATCGCTTCTAACATTTATTATCTTTGTTTATAATTTGTTTTATTGTGTCAATCAAAAAGTATCTTATATTATTGTAATTAAAAGAAAATAATAAAAATATCCTAGATATTCACTTATCTGTTGTCATTAGCAAAATTTGTTTACATGAATGTTTGCTGCCGAGATAGACCTTCATTCTCCAGTATAGATATATTCACCAAATATCATAAACGACATGAGAATAATTGTTGATGAAATTACTCTGCCGATAATGTGGTAATGTTCCTTACACAAATAAATAAAATTTCGTCCGTCATTTTCTGTTGATAAAACCAATAAATATCGCATAATAAAAAAATTAGAAAAAATTACGATAAGAAAAAATTTTAATACTCTCTTCGCTGTTTCTCACTTTTAGGAATTTAAAAAAAAACTTTATTAAACCCCAGGTATTTGCGATATTAGAAATGGAATTAAAAAACTGGAAACTTTTCAACTCGCATAGTACAGTCTATCATTTTTTGGTTAATGTAAAAAAAATAAGTCGACATTGAAAACAATTAAAAGTCTGTTATATCTTCATGATCTAATTATTGTATTTGCATTCAACCATCTTTGCTTTAATTCTTGGCAAACTATGGTTGCTTTTAAGCGTAGCTTAAATGTGGCACAAGGCTAAAAGTATGGGGGTACTCGATGAGAAATGAACTCTCTATTCAATCATAACTGATCTAGCTTGCAAACCATTACACCATGTCTAAATGCCCACGCTCTCACTGTCATGGATGTCATTGCTGTGCATGGATTTCGTTAAGATTAATTTTCATATAAGAAATGTCACTATTATTATTAGATGTGTGCTAAGGTCCCACGCCGCTCTTTTTTTTCACTTTTGAAAACTGGAAACTAAATTCACAGTTGAAAATCCATTTTGAGTGTTCAGTGTTCATTTATCGTGCGTTGAGAAAAATTGTTGGGTGACAAATTACACGTGTATCACTGCATTTTTCTTTTTCAAGTTGGATAAGAATCGAAGAATAATAAAAAGCCCATTATAGATATGTTTCGGTTGGAATTAGCACGCGCTATGAATCGTTTGCAAAAGTCCAAGCAAACTGAATTTTACTTCGAAGGCAAACCACGCCGCGTTAGCGGGCAAGAACTTGAAAGTAATGACTTGCAAGTTATTTGGATGATTGCCCCACTCAGTCAACTTTCGAATTGGTTGAAAGTGTAGATTACGAAACAGATGTAAAATATTTTCACAGTATGGAGAAGATTCAAAAAGCGAGCAGATGAATTCCACATGAATTGTCAGCGTGAAACATTCGGTAGCGCCATACTATCAGCATTTTATTTGTGCCAAACATTATTTCTTTTATTGAAGATTTTCGCTGAAGATAAAATATGGAGTCACTAAGATAATCCAAAGATGTGGAAATCAAAGATAGATTTGCAACAGCCTACAATATGGACAGAAAATCTAAACTTTTTGTAAAAAGTATTGCCTCATATTTGTATTATTAAAAGCATATTATGAATTACTGAAGCGTGACGAAATAGAAGATATTTGTCACCTTCCACATCTGAATATTAAACATGAAAAGAAATGTCCATTTACAGGGGAGAAAAAAACCAGAAAAGCAGTAGCCAATGCATGATGTTGCTCGACCACACGTTGCTCTGCTGACCAAAAGAAAACATAACGCAATTGTGAATGTTTCCTCACGGGGCATATTTAGCAAATTTGGCATGACCCTATTATCATTTTTTTCGATAAATGCAATATCCCTTATCTGGTCAAACACTTCAAAATGTTTTTGAGATTCAAATTTTCCCTGCCAACTTTATTGAATCGAACTGAAGGTCTGTTTTAGCAAAGTAGAATTAGAACAATTCTAGAAAGTAAAAAGTCAAGGAAAACATTTTGATCACTATGTCTGTCATTAAGCTTTGTATGTTGTTTCGTTATATTCAGATTACATTTCTTCACCATCTCTCTCTCCCTGTCTCTCTCTGTCTCTCTCTCTTTCTCTCTCTCTCTCTCTCTCTCTCTCTCTCTCTCTATATATATATATATATATATATATAATTATTTATTCGAAAATTATAACATAAATATATTATAAAATCACTACAAAAATAGCCATTTTGTTTCAACACTTCTGGTGTCGTATCAAGTGATGGTGTTGAATGTAGAATAAAGAGTTTTAAAAGGTTTAAATCAATCAAACACCCCTCGCTAGGGGAAAAGCTGTCACAAAAGCTGGAATGACCAATCAAAATACAAGCATATGAAAATTTAAAAAACTTGACAACGAACTTTGGTTATAATAATTATTTGATGCTTTAATGTTAGGGTTAGACTAAAATAGAATTCATTCTAACTAATTAATATTAAATTATACTATAGAATTAAAAATTAAAAATTACCAATCTTAAATTTAAAATTTAATCTATATTAAGTTTAAAAAATTATAAAATTATTTAAAGAAGAAACTGAGGAATAAATACATATGTTTTGTTATTTATTTTGTTTTTATTGAAACGCTAAAAATTAAGTTAAAATCTAATGTTGCTCTGAGCTCCTTTACAACTTAGATACATTTGAAGTGAAGATATGGGCAAGGGAGGGTGAAATCTTGCAAAAGACAATACATACAGAATCAGATTATAATACACAGACACGTAGACATGTTTATATATAAAAACACGCAAAAAAGCGACGAGACAGGAAAATAGGTGTCTACGTCCCTTAAGAAAAACGAGTACATACAATGGAAGGCACATATAAGCGATTATACACACATACATTGATAAAGACACGCACGTATACCCACCAAGAAATATTCAAATTTGAAAGTGTTAGTAAACGAATTTTAACATACTATTAAAATATAACTTATACGGGCAAAAATATATAGATAGAAATGGTTGAATAGATAAAGTTTAATATGGGTAGAATAGAAAAACAAATATTCGTTAATGTAGGAAAAATAACAGTAAAATACATAGAAATGGATAGAAAAATAAATATATACGCATAAAAATAACACAAATATATAAAAAATAAAACTCCTAAACACGGAAATATATATAAATATCTCATATATATTTATATACGTATTAGTACACATACACGAGTACAAATATATAACAATATGCGAAAGAAAAGAAAAAAATACATACAGACGTATGTGTACACACATTCTTCACTACAGATAGAAACATACAAAAGGATACCTATGCACATATACATACACATGTACCCATATACAAAAATATGCCTATATATACACATATACATACATATACACATACATACACACATACGCATATGCATATATACACACATAGAAAAAAATAAAAATATATCAACCTACACAGCAATATAAAAAGTAAATGAACTAAATCGATATATATACACATATAAACATATACACAAACACATACATATACATATATACACATATACAAACATATACACATATATATAAACACATACATACACATACATAAACCCAAAGATATATATATATATATATATATATATATATATATATATATATATATATACATACACATATACATACATAGACCTACACATATTCTAATAATATTATCTTAGTGACGATAAAGGACTGTAAAGTCCATATAAAATTAAAATGTAACGAGACACAACTGTTGATTATAGCAATTATAAAACAATTATCAAACAAAAGTAGATTTTAGTTAGCATTGATGATACATTCCAAGACACTAAGATATACAGATATATATATACAAAGATATACACGCATACACCCGCCTATATATATATATATATATATATATATATATATATATATATATATATATATATATACATCCACATATAAATATATACAAACACACACACACACATAAATATATATATATATATATATATATATATATATACACACATAGAGATATACACACATACACATATGCAGATACGTACTTACGTTTACACACTCATACATATACAAATGTATAAATATATAAACAAGCACATATATAAATGGTATCAATACAAACATATATATATATATATATATATATATACAAACATATAACTACAGTACAGATATATTCATATATATATATACAAAAACATAAACATACGCACATTCAACTATACATAGATATATATAATCCACACACATACACATAAACTTATACATACATACACAATTACACGCTAATACAAATACACACACACACACACACACACACACACATATATATATATATATTATGAAAAATCATATACATACATATACATCTATCAATAATAATATACACATATGTGCATACACAAACAACGCAATATACGTATACTAACATATATTTACATCGATAGGAGGATTATCAGGTAATAAATGTAGTAACTTACTAAACTTACAGCAACATTGCCTTATCGTTGAAAGTATTACTACACCTATAGCATGTTAAAATTATAACTGTGTTTACAGTTAACAGTGAGTTCATTTCTTTGATTTAAGAGATGGGTCTTGTTTTTAAATCTAATTATTTCAATTTTTTCGTTAAGACATAAATAACAAGTGGCATATAGAGAGTTACATGTTCGAGCTCTCTTGATTAATTTCCATTTAACAGTAGGTGTCTTGTTTTTCTCCTTTAAACTCCAAAAATACTTTGATAATGAAGTCTTGTACTTATAGTTACTACTATTGAAAGATTGTATATTTCCCCGCCAACGTTCTTTGAATGAATTCATAGTACTTCCAATGTAATTTTTTTTTAATATTTGGGTTTTCTAGTGTAGAAAGTGTACAAAGATAAACTAGAGAACTAGTCAAACAATTATTCTGTAATGGACAATTATTTGGATACCTAAAATTGCACAAGTTGTTACTCGTGTCATTATACTTAGTTGTACTCGTTGCAACCTGGCGAGTAGTCAAGTTTTTTGAGTCCCTATACTTGTTGAAGACTCTGTTGTTATGTTTCTTAATTATATTCTCCAGGTTATCCGTACAACTATAGCTTAACTTAAGGGTATTATGATTGAATATTTTACTGAGTGAGTTAGTTTCGGGGTCGAGGAAATGTCTCTTGATTAGGTTTAGAAATTTATGTCCTAGTTTAGTTTTAACCATTAGGTCGAAATGGGGAGTAAACCAAATAATCTTCCTGGATTTTCTTTTCTTATTATGGTCATAATTAATAGGATTTCTATATTGAATAGTAGTACTCTTGTATCCACTATTTCTAAGGGCAGAATTGTAAAATTCATGATGTTTAATAAAAACCACTTTGCTATAAGAGTTAGTACTGATTCTAATTCAATGGAGGAGGGTATGTGCTTGATAATCTAAGGTGGGTGGTTGGGATTGGGATGTACATATACTGAGATAGGATTAACCTTCACATAAGGTTGGAAAGAGTTGCTAGTAAGGTCTAGAGTGACGTCCAGAAAATCTATATGTTTAATGTTAGTCGTAACTATAGTCCTAAAACCTAAATCCTTAAGTTTCCTACTGATCATTTTTCTTATACGGTCTACCTTAATTTTTGTAGAGTTTTTAACAACTAATAAGCCATCATCTCTATATAATCCTACACTATCAGAATCTAGGCATTCAAAGTCACTTAAATTGTATAAAAGGAATAATCCCACTGACACAGAGGCTACTGCAGAATCCAAAGAACCCACTGAAATGTCAAAATTATCGCTGCAAAACATTTTGGTCCACTGTTCTTCATTGTAGACCAGAACAGAATTTCAGCATTTCATGATTATATCCACTTCATTCTCAGAAATGTTGGAGTATTCCCGAGCGAACCCCAAGGCCAAAGTGAACAGATCTTTAGATATGGAGGTATAATAGTCGATAATGTCCAAAAAATGGGTATTTTCCTCAGTTTCTCCTTTAAATCATTTTATATTTTTTTAAACTTAATATAGATTAAATTTATAATTTGTAATTTTTAATTTTATAGTATAATTTAATATTAATTAGTTAGAATGAATTCTATTTTAGCCTAACCTTAACACTAAAGCATTAAATAATTATTATAACCAAAGTTCGTTGGCAAGTTTTTTGAATTCTCATATACTTGTATTTTGATTGGTCATTCCAGCTTATGTAACAGCGTTTACCCCTAGCGAGGGGTGTTTGATTGATTTAAAACTTTTAAAACCATTTATTCTAAATTCAACACCATCACTTGATAAGACACCAGAAGTGTTGAAACGAAATGGCTTTTTTGTAGTGATTTTATAACATATTTATGTTACAATTTACAATTTTCTGTATTGAGCACTCTTTTAATAATAGTATTTTTGGTTATTGGAATTTATTCCGTATACACCAATCTTATAGTTATATATATATATATATATATATATATATATATATATATATATATATATATATATATATATATGTTACACATGAAGATAAATGTTCATTTACAAAAAGACAGAAAAGTGGCAGTCATTCTAATGCATAATGCTCTTGACTACACGTTGCCCTGTTGGTTTCAATTTCTCAACTTCTTCAGTACAGCTCTCGTCTAGTTTAAGAAGGGAGCAGACATTTCATTATGCACATATAGTCATATGTGCATGTTTTGAATTATATTTCTGTAATTTATCTTTCGATTATTCTTCGAGTATCCTTTCATTATCTTTAAATTCATCTTGCTTATTGAATCACCATTAAATTATCCTATTTTCGGATTCAATGTCCTAATTACACCCAATCCAATTCAATTTGAAGATAAACCTTTCTATTCGTATATGAATAATGCCATATATTTCTAATATTTCTCGTTTTGATTTTAATATTTTTCATCATCCGTATACTTAAGATAGTTTATCGTTTTCGTATTCCATTTTTAGCATCTTTAGGGATTTCTGAAGATTTTACTTAGCGCTATGATGAAGTATTATTATGATAATAGCTGATAGTGCCTAATATGAACTGTTCTGTTTTCAGCTATTTTTATACAGAATGTTTCCGCAATTTGATAGTTCATGGTGACTATGCTCGTAATCAATAATCCCTTACACTATTTTCTTCATATGATTTTTTACATCACATACAAATATATATTACTATCTCTCTATTATCTACCTATATCACAATTTTTTCTATTCGACTCGTCATCACTAATAATCTGTATTTTTACTAAATGTAAAGCAATTATCAATTTAATATAATATAAATATTTTATTCAATTCCTTTAAGATAAAGGAAACGAATAAAGTATTTATATTATATTGACTTCAATAGGTTCTGGTAAATCTCATCTCCAAGCATTGAATTTCATTCGGATATGAAATTCACAATCATATCCTCTTTGTTGATCAACTGCTTTCTCGAGAGCCTGTACTTTATAATGCTCCATAAGTTTTCTATGGGGTTGAGGTTAGGAGATTGGGGCGGCCATGTCATAACACTTACCTGCTTCTCATCAAAGTATTCCGTCATCAATTTTGGTTTGTGACAGGGAGCATTATCCTGCATAAAATTAGCTTGGTCTGGTGGATTTGCACCCTTTCAGCAGAAGGGGGCAGGCAAGACTCTAAAATTCTCTTGTACTGCTCGCTTCTGAGGGTCTTTTCAATAGGTTTTAAGAAACCAGTTCCATGAAAAGAAAAGCATCCCCAGAACATTATACTGAACGGATGCTTGACAGTACTTACTGCTAAATTCAAAGAGCTTTCAAAGCTTCTTCATCGGACTTTCGATAGCTTTTCCTTTGAATTTAGCCCAACTTTCGTTTCATCAGAGAACATTAAGTAAAAAAGTCAGTTGAGTCACTTTTATCGAACAGCACTATATATATATATATATATATATATATATATATATATATAATGTCATTCACAGACAGTACTGTTTCGCTGTATCACAGCTCCTCAGTGCGACTCAAGCCAGGATTGAAACACAACTAATTTGATGTCAGCTAGAGCTATCTTCACTCGGTAGAGTTACACAACTAAATCTAGCGTATTGTTTTTACAAATGTAAACAAATGCCAATCAACCAAAGTGCTCCATTCATTTTACTGAAGAGCTTTGCATTAGTGCAGGTGGCTGTTTTTTATAGAATATATATATATATATATATATATATATATATATATATATATATATATGAATATATCAACGTTCATCTGAACTGTGATGAAAGATTTCGAGAGCCATAACTAAAATGTGTGTGTATGTTTTTCTTTTTGAATGTTACTCCGTCGGCTTCAGGAGGCAAAAGCGTACCTTGTCACTTAAATTTAAGTTTAAATCATTCAACTACTTTCTCGGACTTGTTATGTCAGAGATAAATCTGGTGTCTTTGCTGAAGGTGTAAATAATGCTGGCAGATCTCGGAAAAAGAGATCGTACAATGCCTGGGAACATATCAGTGTTGCTTATGGATATCCGGTGTATTGGTCTTTGAAAATTCTCTCCTTGTATGTAGTACTGGGTAGTTTGATTTATCAATCTACCGTTTTTCAGTTTACTAAAATAGACCATAACAGCGCAAGAAGTTAGCACCTGAAAGTTGACTGATAGTATCGGCATCTACTACAGTCCATTGATATGAACGGCAAATCTCAGGAATATCAATACCAATGGAATATTGTTCATAACACTGGATGTCCTCTCCGTTGGCTGAAGATAAGTAAACAGGTTTCGGTTTTAGGCATCGTCCATTTACATATCTCATCGGTAAAATTGTTATAGATATACCTGCAGTGATAAAAAACTTCAGCTTTGCTATACCTCAAAAAGTGGAGAATTGCGTGTTGCTGTGACAACCTCCCTAGTAGTTTTCCTTTGTGGACTCATCATTGTTTGACCAACCTCTGGTTGGTAACAGTGACCTTGAGTTTTGATTGAATTTTACACAGAGTTTTATTTGGCCACTGGCACTATGGTTTGTACCATTGTTTCCAAAATAAATGTGCCCACGACATATTTAGGGTCACTGGTTTTCATAGAAAGAACGAACTGAAATGGATAACTCATTCTTTGAAGATGCTAGTTATCGTGTTTGTCTTCTGAGGCTTTCATGGTGGGTTGTGGGAACTTTAATCATTTTGCACTTTATGAAAGGGATTAATTCATCAGCTAAGGCTTCTGGCTCAACGAATATGAGATTCTTAGTAGTAACGATAACGATGTGGGAGGTAGGGTTTGGATGAATTGGTGTCTGACCAAGTTCCCACCTACTCCCGCTTTGTTGCCTGTCGCTTTTAACTCTCTTTAGTATTGAGAGGATCTGTTCATCACTTTTGTTTCGCTAATTACCTTCTCAAAAAAAACCTCCAGTTTTGTTGAAATAACGTGCGAGTAGAAAAAAGTGGCCTCTTGTCGTAATTCTTGGGAATTGAAGCTGAAAGTTTAGTAAAGTTCTCGGGGGAGAGCCAAAAGCACGTAATGGAAATTTATTCCTGACACAGTTATTTTTTACAAGTAGAACTGGACCGCAATAACTGCGAATCAGGTAATCGCCACAAACGCAGCGGTTTTTTAGGCAGGTGGTCAGTAGGTGAATTCAGTGTCAATTTTTTTTTCAAAGCTAGTTAAACTCAGTATGAAAAATTCTTTGTTTTGTGTCGAGGTGCACCGATTTTGCGACTGTTGTAAATTCTCTGTCTCATAAGGTGTCCATAGTCCACAAACACGAAACGGGAAGTTTTCTAAAGCCTTGTTTTGAAATTCTTGTATCGAAGTCAGCTGATTACGGTCTTTTTATTTTGCATAATGGGAAATTATACTTATTATTTTTTTAATATTTATTTTTTGTAACTGCCATAGAACATTTGGCTAAGCTAATGAACCATTTAAAGGCCTTTTTCTATGCATTGTTTTTTTTAAGGACTGGGATTCTTTTGACGATTTCATGTAGTTTAAAAAGCAAATAAATTGTGAATTTGTAAAGTTCTATAAGCGTTTAACTGTTCTTCTCTATCTACTTTCTGTAATTGGTAGTAACATTGAAATCGTCAAGACGTAAAATTGAGTTTCGAATCATTTTTGCTACAAAACAGTTTTAAGTTACATATTTTTTTTCAGAATGTTTTGATTCTGTTGGTTAGAATTTGCGAAGTGGGTCATGTTGAGAACTTTTCAGCACCCCTTCGGAACAGAAATAACCACATTTTAAAAGTTTCTGTCCAATTTTGTTTATTTCGCATTTTTTGCTTTTCAAAAGTTTATTTTAGCCTTTTTGTGTACAAAATAAATAAAAAAAAACAATTATCCATTTTTCTCCTAAACTTTTTTCTTGTTTTTTTACTTTTGCTTCTTTGATTTATTAGGCGATTCCGCTTTTTGTCTTTGTGAACCTTCCTCTATTTCTAAACCCCTCCCATCCCCTACTCGACATTTCTCTGTTTTTCTCCCTCACTTTATTTTAGTTCTCACCGCCGCCATCTGCTATCTGCCTCCATTTCTCCCTAAAACATTTCTTTCGATTTTGTTGTCTTAAAAAACGTCTTTCATCTGAAAAATTAGTCATTTTTCTTTCTCTTTGCAGATTTGTTTCTTTTGTTTTTTTTAATGCTTTTCCTACTTCTTTCTTTGCAACTTGAAATAAATAGATAGCTACATGAATAAATTAATAAAACATTTAAGCAAACAAAAGAAAGCTAGCAAACAGCCTGCTGCTTACGAATTTAATATCCGTGCAATATGAACCATTTTTTTTTTTTTTTTTGCAAGAAGAGTCAGTGTCACGGAATGACATTAAAGGATCTGAGGTTTTTCAATAACATGGAAAATATTTCAAAATTACGGAAGTTCTTTGAAAAATTAATTCCTGGAAGTAGAAAGGAGAACAAAAGAGCAGACCAACTCAAACCCAACGCCCTTCTCTGTCAAGTCACTGTTTTAATTATTTGTCCCTCCTAAATATCTCCTTAAGACTTCCTCTCTATTTGCCAAGTTTCGCAACAATGTTGTCGGTTCGTTTTATCAGTATTGGTCTCAATAGTGTAATCGTTTGATTTCCTTCTTAAATGATTATTTAATTATGCAATTCCAAAGAAGGAAGCAGAACTTGTTTATAGAGTTCTTCCTGTATTTTCTGCTACCTCAGTACTTTGAGAAAGACATGCCAACTAACCCAGTACTAATTCCCATTAATCTTAAAACGATTCAGTTTTTTTATTATTATTATTATTATTACTTTTCTCCTGTCTTTTGAACGCGAAGATTCTTTGATGTTAACATTGCCAGGGGATATTTTTTTAAAGCAGTTTTATTTGGTGTACTCTTTCTATTTTCGAAACCAAGTCTGTAAAATTATTTTGAATTATTTTTGCGGCAACTGATACATTTGGTAAAATGACTAATAATAAAATATGTTATCAAATTATAAGGGGTGCTGAACAGTTCTCGTACCGAACCACTTCCAAAAATCTGACCAAATAAAAAAGGATTTTTAAATCCTTCCTTGATGGATTCGAGGATTCTTTAGCACTTCTTCTTTCTTCTTTTATGTGCCGTTTCCTCTCGGGACGTTGGCGATCATGACTCTCTACAATTTCTAATCCTTTGTAGCTCTTAATAAATTTTGTCCTTAATAAATTTTGTGTTATCTCTCCTAAACCTTGTTCCGCCATCCATTTATCGCTAGGTAGGTTATGCGTTGTTTTCCTCTGTCCCTCTTGTTCTCAATCTTTCCTGCGAGTATCACATTTTCAAAGCCCTCTTTCCACATTATGTGCCCTAGAAATTTCATCTGTCTCTTTCTGCTATTAAGTATAAATATCCATTTTGTTTCCATTTTCTCTAAACCTTCACCGTTGGTCACATGTTCGGTCCATAGTATTCTCAGCATTATTCTGTAAAACCATATTTCTGTTGCTTCAAGTTTCACTTTCCGTTCTCTGTTAGAACACTTCCCAGACATTTAAATTGCTTTATTTGATTGATTTTGATATCTCCAATTTGTAATTTGCCAGTTGGGCTCTTCCCACAATAGCATATTGGGATCTTTTGATCTAATATTATTTTTTAATATATTACTCAAGTGAATTCTTGTTTACAAACCCAAGCTACATAATCAAACAAAATTGGCACAATATTTTATGGCATTTTAAACCAACACGGCGGCTATTAGCAGCAGGTCCGGGGATCATTATTCAGGTGTTCAGAAATTAAGCATAACTCGTAAGTTAACAATTTAATGAAAGAGAAATATCAAATTTATACAATTACAAATTTATCGTTTCAAAACAGACCACGAAAAACTTATTAATGTTTATAAAAAGAGGGTATTTATTAACAGATTCTTTCATTCTGTTAAAACATGACCTATTTAAATGAAATTCTAACTTTAAATGCTGTTTGAATTTTGTGTTAGGATCTTGGTAAAATAAATAAATAATGAATTCACCATTTGCATAAACACATCTTTAAATTATTTAAATTTTATGATTGTTAATGCTGTTTACTTTAATGATTTCATTATGACAGTGTCATTGTATTTCAAATAAAAAATAAAGACATTTCAGAGTCTTAGAAATAACTTGTAGAAATAATGTCTTTATTTAAAAAGCTCTTTGTCTGATTTTTGCAATTGAATTTTGATTTTGAATTTTAACCGTTAGATTAAGCGTGAAATTAATTTTCTTTTTTTTCCTTTTCTATTTTCACTACAGAGTATTTCGGAAAATCTTTCGTTAGAACGGATTTAGATAGATTAATTAAACTGGTAATTACATACATATGATTATGAGAATGATTAAGATTATTATCATAAGAAATGATAAAATACATCAAATTATCTTAAACTACTTTTATTTAAATATTTCTTCTTTGATATGTACGCTTCATCAGAATGTTTTTTTTTCTTTTAACTTATTGCCACCGCGTTCCTTTGTGTTCAAACTATTTTCTCGTTTTATGTTTTCTTCATTTTGCAATGGTTCTGTCAACTTTCATTCTTAGGATATGTTTTTCACCATGCACGAAAGAAATATCTTCATGAATTACTCTTTATAAAATTCAAAATCCACTATCAATTTTCAAATAAGTAACACGCATACATTGAATCTTCAATGATCTACGTATTTTCTAGTATATTTTTTTAGTATAATTAGCGTTTTTGGAGATAGACAGTTAAACTCACCATGAGAATTTCTCTAATGTTCAGGAGTTCCTGAAGATGACTAGTTAACCTTTATTAATGACCTTGTGTTCTCATAGTTTGTAAATTAGGGCATTATTTTTCAACCGAATCTCATCATGTCCATTTTCTGAGAAATTATCAAAATAAATTCCATTTATTCTTCGATACACTGACAGTATTGGATTTCAAGTCAGGCATGATAGATGGGAAAGATAGCATTTGAACAGTAAGACCGAAGCTTTACAGAAATGGGCTGAGTCTTATGATGATAGGAAAGATAAACCAATAGATGACTCATGTAGAACAGATTCCGTCAATTCTAAAAAGTAAGATCTCTTTTGCTATAAATAATTTTAAAACGGGAAAAGTGAAGGGATTGGCAGCATTTACTCAGAGTAGCTAAAAGCTTTACTAGAATCTCTACATCTTATGTTCAACAGCATTTCAATCTTTCAAAGACTTCCTGGTAGTGTTATTTAAGAAAGATACTTATCTACAATATAATAACTACAGACCTATCAGTTTATTGAGTCGTATGTATAAATTACTCATCAAGATCACTGCAACTCTTTCCGAAAACGATCTGTATATCTCTCTTCCAGAATCCCAGGCTGCATGCCAACCTGGAAGAAAGACAACCGAGCAGATCATAGACTAAGAGGAAATTATTGAAAAGTCCTTGGAATTCGATAAGCCAACTTATATTGTTTATGGTGACTCTACAAAATATTTTGACACCTGCCTTTTGGAAGCTCTTAGAAGAATATCATGAATAGATAATATATAAGCCTTCTTAAATCTATATAAGATACTTCTAATGCTTACATCAAGACTGACATCGGTATTTCACGTTCAGTAAACAAAGGAATGAAACGCGTGGATATTCTATTTGCAACTCTCCTCTGAATTGTAATCGCTTCATTTATACACAAAACAGAATCCACTGGCAAATCAGGGTTTTTCAATTGGTGGTCACCTCCTTTCAAACCTAATATATACTGATTATATCTTTCCTGTGAGTGACTCAAGCCAAGAAATACAGAAATTTATCAACACATTTATCAAAAGCTAAGTAGAAGTAGGTCTGGTTATAAATATATCTAAACAAAGTGTGTGGCCTCTAATAAAGATTCAAGATAAGAGGAAATCCACTTCGACAAGTAATTGAATTTGTGCATATTTACCACAAACCGTCGTCTTCGAATGATGGTACAGTACCTCTTCAACATAGAATAGATCTCCACTGGGCAGCGTTTGAAAAAAAAACCCTCCTAGAACAAACCCTCTCGTATTCCCTACACATTCAAAGATAAGAATTACAACGAATATATTCTCCCTGTATTGCTTTACAGTCTTGATTATATAACTTATGGTCTGACGACAACTGTTCCATTCATAAAAAGTAAACCCTTAAGTGATATGGTCACAAAAAAAACGAAGCAAACGAAGATTATCGAAAATATGGTTGCTGGAAAAAGGAACAGCGGAGCCTAGCAGCATGACAAGATAATCAAATGGACACAAGGAAAATTTGGATCCTTAAACCAAGCTACACAGAACCGTGAAACCTGGAGTGAGTGGAGTCATGTGAGTGCCCATTCTGCTATAGGGGAATGAAGATAGAGCATGAAGACCACGGCAATACCAATGATGCTCGTGGTCTAGCCAAGAATGTGATGAGAAATCCTTGGCAACATCAAGATAACGAATTCCAATATATCGTCCTCCTCGACACTGTTTGCATATTAAGAATAACTATTAAATAAATAATTCACACACTTATGATTGTCTCAAGTTCAAGGCATGGCTCTACGAGTGAACAAAACTGAAATTTTAAAAAAATCTGAATAATCATAATAATGATGTTAATAATATGGATGGTGATTGGCCTACATTTCCCACGGTCGATAACATTTGTAAAGATAAATGAAACAAACAGACAGTAAAATCCATGCCTTTCCCAATGCTATGAGTGCGAGAGAGAAGCAAATACACTTTGTTAGATTTTAAATTAATCAATATCTTAAAAACAAAAATTTATATTAACCAAGCAACTCTGGTAAAATCTTCAAGATATATTTATTTGACTCATGTCACTTTCAACTTATATAATTTATCCTTATTAAAATATTGATAATAACTTGTTTGGGTGCCGTTTAAGTTCTATTATACAAAGTAAAGCATAAATTATTATTCTTAAATAAATCCAAAAGATATAGGCCATAGAAACCTGTGGAGTTACCGCACTTACTTTCTTAAAAACAACCGTGATGCTCTCTAAGCCTATGAATAGGCGGTGAAATTCTCTGTCATTCTCTATTTTTTTCCTATTTCATTTTTTTGATGTAGGTCGAAAGAGGAAAACGCTTTCCCTACTAGGGAATACACACACGCGTACAGACACGCACGCACACCAGCAACTTTCTCTTCACTTTCTTCCATGTAACACCTTTCTTACTTCTTAACAACTTACTTCTACACACCTACACAAACTCAAACAATTCACTAGATTAAATGTTTCTCCTTTCAAATTCATTGTTTTGTCACACGCAACAATCTTCAATTGTCTATGTATACTACTTTTGTTTTGTTAATACATACATTATCGTTTGTTATATATATATATATATATATATATATATATATATATATATATATATATATATATATATATATATATATATACTCAGAACAGTTCAGTTGTGTATAAATTCAAATGTCGATGTTATGCGGTGTATATAAGACAAACCAATCAGAGGTTGGGAACGCGGATTACGCAATATGTACCTGCATATTTACGCTCAAGGAGTCTTGTTTTATGAACCACTGAAGCAGTTGCTGGACAACATCGATTGTGCCGCTGATTATGATAATGCATTTTTCCATCTTATATATTTCTCACTCAGTTCACCATCTCCATCCTTGAGGCTGTTTAAATCAAATATCATCAGCCGAGCCTATTTAAACAAAAGGAACATTCTATTCGTACCTTACGATTGATTGAGGCATTGTGAGTTCTATTTTATACTTTTTGGGAACTTCCAAAAATTTTTTAGTCGTTAATCTATTTACAATTAAAATTTATTTTAATCGCGTTCCAACTTTCCGACTCATTCGTTTTTTATTATTAATGCCTCTTGTGATTTTTTGCTTCGCCAATGAATACCTTTTAAAAAGTCGTTGACCGAAAGGGTCCTAAAGGTTAAATAATGGCGTTCATTTTGTTTATATATCTATCTATCTATCTATCTATATATATATATATATATATATAGTTTTGTTGTTACTACACATTTTATTACCCGGACTCACATTCCGAGTCTGCCATTTTTGTTGTGGGAGACACGTGTTTTTCGACTTAAACACTGCAACAGCATACTCCCACAACAATCCTAGTTAACTCAATATCCCATATTCTTAAATAGACAATTATGTCATTATTGTATATGTAAATATAGATTCCTTGATATTTCGCAAACTTCATCAGATTTTGATTTATTTTGTTAATTATCGTCGACGTTAAAATCTGTTACAATAGTTTTTATTTCTTCCCAAATATCTTCTTTCCTTGAATATTGTTTGTCATTCTTATATGTAATTACTTTCAACAACCCTTCTTTTGGATTAATACTTGCAGGGGCTGGAGGCTATTGCTATTAACTGGTGCCTTTGAAACCATTTTCTTTTTTTTACTTTTTCTTTTTTTGAGCAATAGTCAGTTTTTCAGGATGTAAAAGCCATTGTCTTACATGAATATATATTTTTAGCTTAAAGACTTTTGGTTGTGATTTATCTCACTCAAAATTGTCCTCTCCAAGAATTTACAATAATTCTCTGAATTCAGATTTACGTCATAATGAATTTTGAGGGGAATTTACAGTACTAGCCCCAAAACATTGCTACATACTCAATAGTTTCTAAATAGTCATAGTCGGAAATCAAGTGACAAAAATTTCCCGAATTATCCAGTACTTATGTGAATAAATGCTGCGTTCGGGAATGTCTCAATACAGTCAGGTATCTCTAATTCGTTTGGTCTCCCTGTAAGTATCATTGAGACCGTCCCTAGAATTCTACTGATTATGAGCATCACCGTTACTTCTAACTCTGGATTTCTCGCTGCACTCAATGCAAGTTTTAATTATTTATGTCTTTTTTTTTTACTGTGTTTTGATTTTATGGTTCGACCTTTTTCCTTTCTTTTCTTATAACTACTTACTCTGGATTAATATACGAAAAACCTGTGAAATAATAACTTTAGAGGTCATTCAGAAAATGAGTGCATAAAAGAATGAGAAAAATGTTGGGACATCTTCGACAGAAGTAATTATATTTGAAAAGATATTAAATCCAATTGTTTTTCAATTTCCCTTCTTTTTTCCAAGTCGTGGGTTTTTTTACCCTTACCATATTATTAACACTTAAATTTAACTAGTTTATCAATTATAAAATAATTTCTCCAGACAGAAATCGATCATTCTTCACAGACATATTCAATAATGCTCAATCATTTCTGTCAATTCTCCAGCCCAGAAAAATTTTCAAAAACTCATTTTGTTCATTTTAAAAGATAAGCACGCCAGCTAAAAATGTAGTTCTTTTCATTATTATAAATTACGTCATTATAACAGTCTATTCTTCTCATAATAGTGTCTTGCAATATTTGCACTATTGAAACAGCTTTTGGAACGATACTAACTTTCTTTTTTTAACGAAACGAGTGTTAGGTAAAGGTATCATCAGAAAGTGAATGAAAAACACCCTTTTAAAGAAATATCAAAACTGAACGAGTTTAATGTGTTCGGAGACACTAAGTCTGGCACGCATGTCAGTCAAGCAATTGTAAATGTGGAGGGATGGGCGATGAAAATTGAATTTATGTTGTCATCATGTTAATGAGACAAGTTTTCATGTGTCTTAATCATTATTTTTCATGTCTTCTTTTACTTTCATTCTCCCTCTTCCCCATTTTCCTTTGAGCGTTTTCACTCTTTCTTCTTTAAAAAATATTTCGGTGTTCTAAGTTAGACATGCAAATTTTATGGAGGACCACATGGGAAACCTTTCATATGAGGAAGTTATATTTCAAACATGAAGTTGAAATCTACTTTGGTTAACTTTTTCGCGAGAAAGAATTATTGGTTACATAATATATAATTACCTAATGCAAAACGTTTGAGCAATAAAACTTACAAAATCGCTGCAAACTTCGACGCTTGTTTATTATGTATAAATATAATCGTATTAATCAAACCCACAAATACTATAAAAACTAGTAATTCATTCAATATGTCATTATTTTCAATTACAATTTTAGCATATCATCGAATAGTTGTGCAACTCTTGACCATGATATTTGGATATTTTGACCCGCACATCCTTGAGAATATTGGTTTTGTTGATCAAAATTTATGATGACCAGAAATCAGTAAAACCTGTCTGCACCTTCTTGGTTGTTTTGCTCTGATCACCATTCTAGCTCGACACAGTTGCTCTCAGAATTGTGGGCCTTGAACCAGGCAAAACACGGTACATCAGGACCTTATAGCAGACATCGGAATACACTTTTCTCCAAGCTTCTAAAAGAATGAGGTGCTCTTTTCTGCTTGGAGGCGATGACAGCGAAAGTTATGTCATAGGATGGAAGTTTTATCCCAATGGAAACCTTGACTACACAATGTACTGAAATTTCATTGGTTCAAAACAGTATTGACTGTGACGATTTTCTTATGAGAAAATATTTTAACAGTGGGTCCATGATTCTTGGAGTAACTAAGCACTTTCTTGATCATTTTCAGCCCCCAGTCCTTCATGGACTCAGTGAGAAAATGTCTTGACATTCTGATCCATCATTTAAACCCCAGGTCGTTACGCACGGCCATTCTGATGGCCTTTGTGTTTACTTTTAGCTTACCGGCTCTCTTATGAACGGATACTGTTGGATCCTTTGAAATTTTGTTCTAAGGAGTGATTCTACTTAATATTCCCCCTGTCGCTATGTAGCACTCTGGATATAATTGCCATATTTGTGATCTTTTTATGATAGTGTAGACAAGGTAACTATAACTTTTAGGTTATAGTTTGTGTCAGCTCAACACTCGTCGCCTTTCATCTTTCTGTAAAGACATTTTCCATCATATTTCCGTGTGTATTAATAATCGACAGTTTGCTCTTTGTACTGTATTTGGATTCACAGCTTTTGATAGAGTGGTTGGTTAGTAAACTTACTTTCAATCTTACTGTAAGTTTTCCTTCCAACCTTGCATTCGATTATAGGAACTTAATTTTGAAGAAAAGAAAAAAATAGACAAATAACTTAATTGACGACTACATCTTCAAACAAGAAAACCAAAAGACAGTTGATAACTAGAAAGTTAATATGGTCATTGTTGTCATCTAAGATTTTCTTGTCTAGAGATTTGACAACATTTCAATTTTGACAATGTTAGATACTGGACTGAGTTTCCTTTTCTTATATTAATTATTTATTCAACCTGTTTTATATATTGCTGTTAAAACATCATTTCTGTGGTTCTATTTTCTGATCTGTTTATATTCTTTTTCTTTCTGTTAGTCTGTGACAAGTTACTCCTGTCAGGAACTTAGATGATGTTTACGTTTCCACATAATTTCACAATGTTTTTCAAACACATTTAATTCTTGTTCATGTAATTACCATGCGCCTATATTCTTGTAGAATCCATGTCTTCAGTTATTTGTGTAGGACGCTTGCATAAGATATTTATTCTATGCACGGTTTGTACTTTTCCCAGCCTTCAGTATTTTCTGATGAATGTTGTTATTTTGTTCTTTAATTCTCAGTTGTTCACCCCGTTTACCTTTTTCTTTTTTTATCGCCTCGCTTCTTTTAAAACTTTACTTTCTATCCATACTTTATTTCATTTTGTTGCATATCTGCTGTTTTATTCTATATAATGTTTTAAATACATATCATTTTAGCTGCAATTAACAATTAGGAAAGTCGTAAACATTCAAGAGTCTCTTGAGTGACTGTCAGATATATCTGCTACAACGGGAGTCATTGTAAAAATAAGGGGATCTTGCCCGAGAGCTAAGAAGTATATGAAATATAATGATCAAAATCCTGCCCATAATAGTAGGCGGATTTATTAATTGTTAAAATCAATGAATTGGAGATAAGTGGGAAACATGCAGAAAGGTTGAAATTATGCTAGCGTTACCAATTCAATCTTGCCTAAAAGAATGGTTAAGATTTGCTATTTGTTTCCATTTTTCGGTTAACTTCATGACTAAAAGATTATATAAGCTACGACAGAAATACTTTTCACTTACTCTGGATCCACATATGGCTGGATATTTCAGTCAAGACATTCCACAGTGTCACTGTAATTAAGTTATTTTAAAGTGAAGTTGTGGTGAGACGTTTCTATACCTTGTAAACTTCTGGAGGGAAAAAAGTTTATGTAATTAAAGTACAAAAATATCCTGAAAATAAGTAATTAATTCAGGAAGAAAGACTTACATCCCAGAAGAAAAAAAAGTTTAACAACAAATATATTTGATAAATTGTTTGCAAAATTCAAAGTTTAAATAATTAACCAAAAATAATGAATGTTATAAAATATAGGCAACAGCAAACGGTTATTGATATTGTCACTTTGCAAAAGATTTAATAATATAGAAATTGAATCAGGTCTTCAACGTTCAGGTAAAAGGAAAAAGGTCATTTGAGCTAACATCTGAACCGTAATGATTTTTTTCTCAAGTTTATAAGTGCTACCTCCTTAATTGGGGTTTCTTGGTTCAATTTGAATTAATTAATCAGATTTTTGTATTTTCAGTTCAATTTTATTTCTCAATTTTGTTTTCACAATATTCATACCACTGAAAATTTTCCCAACTTTTTAGAAACAAAGAAAAGTGTACTGAACTGCTATGTAATATCAAACATAGCAGTGGATGTTGGACAATTTCCTCATCGATGAAAAGGAGATGAGATATTAGAGATGTGGCTCTATCGAAGGATGATGAGAATACCATGAATGGGACATGTAAGAAACAAGTTTTAAAGAAAATTCAGATATAAAAAAAACTTACGATAAAAGAGAATTTCTGGGACATATAATGAGGAAAGTGAGATAGAAAGCTGTTGAAAGCCGTAATCGCCTACATCCAGAAAGGTTACAGCACATAAAGAATATCTCGCTGTCGTTTTTCTTTCGAGTGTATGTATTTCAAAATGGTGTTTTAATTCACTCCATTTTCCAAATATTCTTCCTACAGCAGGTAGAACCAACTACTTTTAGAATTTCTAGGAATTTTTAAGTCCGTTTCATGAACATTTATAACCTTCTACAAAATAGTGTAAGTCAATGAGGGTGATGCAAAAAGTGAGTACCATTTATGAGTTTCTGCTAATAAAGATTCTAAGTTTCTTTTGGAAAGCATTCGCTAGAAGCACGCGAAACAACCAATTGAACTAAATGGAAAACACATCTAAACAGAATTCATGATGAAATTTCAGATTGCATTTTTTTTTATAAACAGCATTATTTATCCCTACCATAAGATTTCCATTATCTGTTCTTGTGCATACAAGTTTATGTAACTTGAAGTTTTTAGAACTTTTTATGCCTAGTAACACCATAATTATGACATTCTTCTAATTTCACAAGATAAAGTAATGTCGAAAAAACTTTGCTTTGATTTCTGCCATAATATATTATGAAAATTTCTAGGTAGGGATATGTTGGCACTAATATTATTAAATACATCTAAAAGTAAATTAAAATAAGTATTTTAAACACCTGAACACTCAAAACATTTTTTAGCATTTTGTTTTATGCATTTTTAAATAAGCTACACTTCTACTATCGTTGATGATCCGGTACGTATTATCTAAATGGCCCGTTTTCATAATAGTTCAATGTGATGCTATAAACAATTGGCAAACTGATTTCAGTATCTCTTACATTTTAAGTTATTTAATTATAACATCTGGCTACATTTTGACTGGTGTTTGGTGTTGTATTATTGTAATTTGGGAGATTTTGTGTCATTAATCATAATATTTGACATTACTGTCCCATCTACAAAATCTACAATGTATTCTGCTAGGATTTTTCAATCAATCGAAAAATAAACAGATATCATGTAAGTTTTGGCAACTTTCAACAGTAATCGTAATTTTTGTTCCGTGTTTGGAGGAACTGGGAAAAATGTCGAGATGAAGTAAGACAATTATAGGGCATGAGCATTACAGGTGTACCAATCATTATTAGTGAGCTTCGAACACTTCTGAAGAGCATTGCAAAAACACAAAACTGAAAAACAAAGGAAGAATTATAAACCTCCAAAGCAGTGTTTCTCAACCTTTTTAAGCAATGGCAAACCTATGACCAAATGAAAATATCACGACGCACGGTACTAAATGTGCGAAAAGTCAACGAGTCAATATATAATAATAAATATTACAGTAATTATAAAATCGCTAATAAAAATGATTGTATTAAAAGCTATGAAAATTATAATAGTAAAATTAAATTATTTTTATATAAGTTATTTTCTTTATACAGTTTGGCTTTTATTTGTTAACAAATTCCACAAATGTGAAAAATGAATAAAGATTCCAGATAAAAATAAAATATTCAGAAAAACATTAAATATTTAAAACGTTAATATCCAGAAGTTTAAATTAATAAAATGAAGTCTATTAAATGCTTTTACTTCCTTATATAGCGATTTTAGTTTAATTCCCCATTAGGATGACAACTTTTGTAATACGGAGTACAAACAAGACCAATTCAAGTATTAATATAAATTTGTAAATATACAATCAGAAGTAATTCATTATTATAAACATTAATGAAAGTAAATATCGATTGCAACAGACAGGTAGACTAATTGACTGGATACAAATTAGATAGGTAAACAGGAAGTGTAGACATTTATAGAATAATTTATTTTGCATGCTTTTCGAAATAATGTCTGGATTGAAAAATATCCGTTGGAATTCATTTCGCGGAGAGAGAAGGGAGTTTCATTCACGCTACTGTGCAATGACAGATCGTTTTGTTGGATTTCCTTCATTGTGTTGTCATGGCTGGTAGCCCGGCGAAATTTCTTTTTCGCCAGTTTCGAAAGCAAGCGTTATGAAATCGATAAGCATCGGACATTTTCACCATTCATATTACTTCAGGTTGTAAGAAGAACGCAAGAAATGGTTCGTAATGTCGTGTGGTCAGCCGCTCAGTGCACCGAATGAATCTGAAAAACGAAGTAAAGAAGCAGCTACCTAGGTTTCAGCAGTTGGTTCCGGTAGTGAATTGAGTTAGATGTCAAGAAAGGATAAGAATATGTGTACGTTGGATTGGAATAGATGCAGTTCTAAAGCTAGCTTTCTTCTATTAACATGATTGGCTTCCGGGCGTTATTGCAAAAACCTTTTACGAATTCTGTTCTTCACATACTTCTGCTAATTTCAGATTTTACAGGAGATTTATAAATGGAGCTTTACTCCCATAAATATCAATGATGATATTTTTCATATAAGAATAACAGCTGCCATCTATTGTCTAGAACTAACCGGCATAGCGTATATATATATATATATATATATATATATATATATATATATATATATATATATATATATATATATACGCTATGCTATGCTAGTCTATTTTATACATAATAATAACTGTGCATATATATGCACGCATATATATACACACACACACACACACACACATATATATATATATATATATATATATATATATATATATATATATATATATATATGTATGTATGTATGTATGTATATATACGGATTTTCAATGAAAAAGTGGAAAATTATTTTCGTATGACGCGTTTCGTCCACTATGACTTCATCGCACTAAAGTGATGTTTACGTCGATGTCAAGTTGAGAGAACGCTGAAATTTTAAACTTTTTAAAAATATGTGTGGGTCTATTGTCCCACCAATTTCCTTTAGTTTCTTTTTGTTTGTGTTTTTATCACTTTTATTATTAAGTATCCCCCATTGCGATAATAGAAGATCTGCCAAGAAAAGTGAACTGTTGTAAGAACCTGGACGCAATTTTACTGTGGATGATCTACCGATTAAAGCACTTTCTATACATGTTCGTCTTAGTAACTTGATTTCTCACTTAATTAAAGTAGAATTTTTAAAATCAAAATTGTGATCAGACTCATCATTACACATGCACAGAAATGAGAAGAGATGCTGAGAATTTTAAATTTTTATAGTCTACCCAATTTCATGGAATTTCTTTTTGTTCATGTTTCTATCACTCTAGTTATTAAATATCTCACATTGTGATAACAGATCTGCCAGATAAGGTGAAATGTAAGAAACAGGACGCAATTTTACTGTGGATGTTATAGCGATTAAAGCATTTTCTATACATTTTCATCTTATTTTTAATTAAAGTAGCATTTTTAAAATCAAAATTATGGTTAAACTGATTACGGTTAGTAACTAATGCATTGAGTGTGTTGTTTTATAAGAGGTCTCTTGCGTTCATATAATCTTAATCTTTTAATTTATTTCCTTGTGGTTTCTCCTATGTATTACTTATGGCAAATCTTTACAGATGGAGTAAATTCCACCTTCAAGTTTTGCCATATTATTATATTGCTTTGTATTGATTAAGTCATTTATTGTTTTAGAAGTAATCGAAAAAAATTTGTATAGCTTATAAAAAATATTTATCAATTGTAGTTGGTGGGTAGAAAAATATATTTTGATTCGTTGGGTTTTTCAGAATAGTCCACTCATCTATTTTGGAATATCTTACGAGACTTTTGTTTCGCATTGAATATGAAATAACATTGTTCTAGTATATGCCTTGTTCATAAACTGTGGTCAGTTTATGAGCTCTCTCCTAACAGTTGAAGTATAAGCCACTGGTGAGTGCGGAAGAATCACAAATGTCCCAGGGCATGGGCCATCAACAGGAATTAACTAGCTAACAAAGCAGATGGGCATATTCAGAAACGAGAGGCCATCGATTTATATTTCCTTAATTATATATATATATATATATATATATATATATATATATATATATATATGAGAATTTACATTTACCGGCCTGACACTCCCGCCGGTAAATGTTGTTAATACAAATGTTGTTTATTATAAAAAGAGACCATTTACTTAAATATTTGTATATATAAAAATAGTGCATAAACAGAACATATATATATATATATATATATATATATATATATATATTATATTAATTGTTTTAAAATATGGTTTTATCGCTACACAGTGATAACCATGTTTCGAAAATAGAAGCCAAAGCCTTTGAATTCAATTTTTTTTTTTTTTTACCAAATCAAAGACATTAGTTCCATTTCCTCGTCAAGCGAATTTTGGAGTAACTTATTTTTTTATCTACGGTTTTAAGGCACGGCAAAGATTCATAATTGAGGGTTCCCATGGATACCGAGAAATCCATTCATCTAGACAAAGGGTGGCAGGGTGTTCAATTGTTTAATTTTCATTGTATCAGTCAACAGTTACATTCGAAAGCGGGGGGGGGGTATGTCTAGGGATGGGTAGGGATGTATTTTTCAACACATTCTGACATCTGCTAAATGTTCAGAATATGTTTTAACCACATCTATAAAAAAAACTTAATTTTTAATATCCAATATACTATATTCCTTTTTAAAAACCAAGCAAATGTATTAGAATTACTTACAGTATGTAAAATTATATTTTCTTATCGAGTATAAGTATGTATGTTACCAGATTATTATTATTATTATTATTTTTTTTTTTTTTTGTAAACTTTATGACAATGACGGCAAAGATAGCTAAATTATTTCACTAATTCAGTAAACTTTTATTTTTATAAATTTAGTAATATAAATTTTCCATGTATGTACAAAGGATATGGGTCATTTAATGTCCTATATATTCTAACCTATATTAATTTCATTTAACTTTAGGTGTTCTATTGGATTCTTTTAAGTGTTTGAATTGCTTTGAGAGAGGTGTTAAGTTTAGAGTACGTTTTATTTAATTATAATTTTAAGATGTTTAGGTTAGAATCTGTTTTATTTAATTACAATTTTAAAACCAATTTTTAAAATTCTACTTTTAAATTTAACTTTAAATTTAATCGGCTATACTTTTTTATAAAACAAGTAAATGTAATAGAATTACTTACAGTATTTAAAATTATTTAAAATTATTTATTCACATCGAATATGGATATGCACATTATCAGATCAATGTTTTTTTGTTTTTTTATCTTTTAATATTATCTAAAGAAAATTTTTGACAATGACGGCACAAAATAGCAGTAGTTGTTGTTTTTATTTTTCCATTGTCTAAAATGTTTTGGTTCTAAAGAACTGTTTATGAATGCGTTGGACTTTGCCATCCAGTACACGAATATTACAGAAGAAGAGAAGAACATTATTTTAAATGCGAAGAAATCGGTACTGATTCATAAAGGTGAGCAATGGATTAAGAATTCATTTGACCACTTTGACATCACAATGGGATCACTAGACTCAGCTGAGTCTTCTGATCTCATAGGTCTTTTTATATTATACAACCTTACAGCGCACCGTGATATTGATTCAACAGACATTGGTTTATACAGAGACGATTGTCTTATGGTTATTAGAAACTCTACTAACTTCAAAATAGATAAAATTAGAAAGGTATTATATAAAGAATTTATAAGCATGGGTTTAAAAATTACCGTCAGTACTAAATTAAAAAACTTCCTTGATATAACATTAGATTTAAAGAAAAATACATACACACCTTATAAAAAGCTCAATACCAATCCTTTATATGTACACCCTAAATCAAATCACCCCTCATCTATAATTAAACATATACCTTTGTCTATTCAAAAAAGAATTAGTACAAATTCAGCAAATGACAAGATTTTCGATGAACATATTAATTTTTATAATAAAGCTCTAAACGATAGTGGCTACAAAAACCTAAAACTAGCTTATATTAAAAATGAAAATGATAAGCATAGACAAAACAGAAGCAGGAAAATAATTTGGTATACACCCCCATACAACCAAATGGTAAAAAACAAATTGGGTCAAAAATTCCTCGCCTTAATAGTCAAGCATTTCCCCAGTCAAAGTAAACTAAGTACTATATTCAATAAAAATACACTAAAATTAAGTTATAGCTGTACTGATAACCTAGAAAAAATTATTAAGAAACATAATGCCAATATCTTAATTAAACACTTATACCAGAACCAAAAAATTTTAGACAATGAAAAAATAAAAACAACAACTAACGAGAGTAAACAAAATTATGTAATTGTAGAAACCCTCAAAACTGTCCCCTACAAAATAAATGTTGCACGGAATCATTAGTATACCAATGCAATATATCTTCTATTGAAAACCCTGAAAACATAAAAATATATATAGGTTGCACTAGCCATGAGTTCAAAAAAAGGTTCAACCAACACCAAAGTTCGTTTAGGATAAATAAATATAAAAATCAAACATCTCTCTCGAAGTACTTCTGGCACCTGAAAGAATCCAATAAAACACCTACAGTAAAATGGAAGTTAATAAGAAAAGCTAGAATATGTAGGTCATTAAATGACCCATGTCCTTTATGCATACATGAGAAACTATATATTACTAGGTTTATAAAAAATAAAAATTTACTAAATCAGAGAAGAGAAATAGCTATTTTGTGCCGTCATTGTCAAAAAGTTTCTTTAAATAATATTGAAACAAAAAAGAAAAAAACATTGATCTGATAATATGCATACCCATATTCGATGTGAATAAATAATTTTATATAATTTTAAATACTGTAAATAATTCTATTACATTTACTTGTTTTATAAAAAAGTATAGCCGATTAAATTTAAAGTTAAATTTAAAAGTAGGATTTTTAAAATTGTAATTAAATAAAACGGATTCTAACCTAAACATCTTAAAATTATAATTAAATAAAACGTACTCTAAACTTAACACCTCTCTCAAAGCAATTCAAACACTTAAAAGAATCCAATAGAACACCTAAAGTTAAATGAAATTAATATAGGTTAGAATATATAGGACATTAAATGGCCCATGCCTTTGTACATACATGGAAAATTTATATTACTAAATTTATAAAAATAAAAGTTTACTGAATTAGTGAAATAATTTAGCTATCTTTGCCGTCATTGTCATAAAGTTTACAAAAAAAAAAAAATAATAATAATAATAATAATCTGGTAACATACATACTTATACTCGATAAGAAAATATAATTTTACATACTGTAAGTAATTCTAATACATTTGCTTGGTTTTTAAAAAGGAATATAGTATATTGGATATTAAAAATTAAGTTTTTTTTATAGATGTGGTTAAAACATATTCTGAACATTTAGCAGATGTCAGAATGTGTTGAAAAATACATCCCTACCCATCCCTAGACATACCCCCCCCCGCTTTCGAATGTAACTGTTGACATGAAAATTAAACAATTGAACACCCTGCCACCCTTTGTCTAGATGAATGGATTTCTCGGTATCCATGGGAACCCTCAATTATGAATCTTTGCCGTGCCTTAAAACCGTAGATAAAAAAATAAGTTACTCCAAAATTCGCTTGACGAGGAAATGGAACTAATGTCTTTGATTTGGTAAAAAAAAAAAAAAATTGAATTCAAAGGCTTTGGCTTCCATTTTCGAAACATGGTTATCACTGTGTAGCGATAAAACCATATTTTAAATCAATTAATATAAAATATTAATGCTCTGTAAATACATTGAGCACTATTGTGTAAAAATAAAAATATCTATAAGGACACCGGATTTTATATCTTACTGTTCTTTCTTTTTATTTATATATATATATATATATATATATATATATATATATATATATATCAGCAAAAAATTCTTATTTTTCTATTCATGCTTGTGTAATACGTTTTTATGCAGGCTACATTACAGAATGGAGACTGTTGTTTACTGGAAACTTTTACGTAAAGGTAAAACTATTTAGAAATAATCTATAAACTTAATCAAAAATGTACAGTTGGAAAAGAATATTAAATATTTATAATGAATTCCTGTTTCTTTTTATTTTGGAAGATACTTTTTGATATTTACTTTGCTATTGATAATAAATTCCTGTTTTCCATCATCAAATTTTTATGCTAATTGGTGCATTGTTAACAGGATTAAACGTATTTTGCATTTTTCACCATTTTTCATTTGTATCTAGCGAGATTCCTTTGGTCAACAAAAATGCAGCTCAACTATTTCGTCTAATCTTGTTGAGTAAATGCGAAGACAATGTGTATCAGTTAATGTCACCGCCATCGTCATCGTCGTATCTAATCTGATGCGACTAGCGCGGCTGGTTGTTACCTGACATGGCTTCCCTGTTTCTTGCGGCTCTGCTTTTTCTCATTATCTTCGCTTTTCTGATTTCCAAATACTGCTTATCGTGATTTCACTTGTTTATTTATTTTCATTTTTCATCTTTTTTTAAATTTTCAAAGCTGTTATCTCTTGTCTTTAATAAAAAGTTGTGCCACAATTGAAGCCATATTGTAAGAGCTCCTTTGCATCTTGGTAGGCTGTTTCTGCCAGTAAAAAACACATAAATATCAGCTCGCTTTTTAAAATATTTCCAATTTGTTTGGCGATTTTTTTCAGAAAATATTAGCAACCAAGAAATGTTCCCTTTGCACAAAAGCGGATTTATTGGACAGATGTGCCATTAATGTGATTTTCTTGTTCAATCGTAATTTTTCCCGAATTAATTTTCAATGAGGTTTAATTTGATTCTGTTGATTACTATTTCGAAAAGGCAAACACACACGCGCGCGCACACACACACACACGCATACACACACATACACACACACACACATGCATATATATATATATATATATATATATATATATTTATATGCGCTCATACATATATAAATATTATATATAGAGACACGTATATGTATATATATAAATATATACACATACAAGATGGTGCTGAAAAGTTCTTAACCCAACCGAAAAGGCATTCCTACTAAAATTCTGATGATTGGTGAGAATCTACGAAGTAGGTCGGATTGAGAACTTTCCAGCACCCTCTTGTACATGGAATACATATTTCATACTACTACTCCTGAAAGAGTCTGGCTGTCTCTCCTTCTCTCTCTCTCTCTCTCTCTCACACACACACACACACACACAGACACGCTCTCTCTCACAGACACGCACTCAGCGCGGTAGTATATTTCTATGTTAATTTTGTTTATGACAGGGATTTTGTTTTTATTTATTCATTTTTGAATATACAATTTTGCCTGTGATACCTTGAGGCACACTGATAATGAAGTTCTTCCTGCTTGAGAATATACCAGATTTGTTCAGTCAAAACAACAAACATTTCTATAAAAAGTCATATATATATATATATATATATATATGCATGTTTCATTAAAAACGACAGACAAGGTGCTACGGTTATTTTTTCTTGTGTTCGAACAAGAGCATTCTATTCTGGACAAAGAGTGCGTAAAAACTGTCCAAATGATTTATAGTTCCGAGCCCTTTCGGCTATACCTTTAGCCATTATCAAGGATGATTCGATTTTTCAGCTTAATTGCTTAGGAGGGATGTTTTAATTTCGGAATAAGGTTAGCACATTGTGGCCTTATTCGTAGTAAATATTGTTAAGAGTTGGCTTTTTCTTTTTTATTATTAAAGCTTCCATTATTTTTAATCTTTTTTTACAGGTGGATGCCATTATTATATTTGTGTTTTCTACTAGTATGTTTCTAATAGAGTCTGGTAAGTTTGTGTGTGTGTTTAAATGGGTTCTAATGGAGCTGTGATCAGATAGGTGTAACGTAAAAACGCAGTCTCTTAAATTTAAAAAAAAATTCAACCTTAGCGTTGCGACTGCACGCTCCAAAAGTTTTTATCCGGTAACAATAACACATTTCTAAAAAAAAATATTTCGATTCGCATTTAATTTTTCATCTCTGATGCTACCTGGATTTACTGAAAACAAAATAATTTGTATGTAGGATGACTGAATGGACAGTTGAAAGTACTAGCAGATTAAAAAAAAAGACCTTATACAGCTTGTAGTCATTAAAAAGAAGGATCATAACATTCATCGAGTGGTTCGTAGATTAATGCAAATTTAAAATTTTGTTTGCGAAGAGATTTCGACATTTTATATCATTAACTTTACTAATCTACTTTTGATATGAATGATTCATTGTAATATATATACATATATATATATATCCATATATATATATATATATATATATATATATATATATATAGATAGATAGATAGATATATATATAGACATATATGTACATATATACATACATATATGTATACATATATATACATATATATATACGTATATGCATATATACAGATATATATATATATATATACATATATACATATATAAACATATATACATATATATACATATATATATATATACATATATATATATATATACATATATACACATACATATATATAAATATATATATACATATATACATACACATATATATACGCACATATATACACATACATATATATATAAATATATATATACATATACACATACTGTATATATGTATACATATATATACATATATTTATACGTATATACGTATATATATACATATATATACACACATATATATGCATATATATATACATATATTTATATATATTAATGTATATATATATATATGTGTGTGTGTGTGTGTGTGTGTGTGTGTGTGTGTGTGTGTGTGTGTGTGTGTGTGTGTGTGTGTGTGTGTGTGTGTGTGTGTTTATGTTTATGTTTATGTTTTATAAATGCCTGGTCCAGAAATATTATTGCTATTAGTATTTGAGGATCTGTGTATATCCATAATGGTTTGGGAAGTATTTGTGACTATTTTAAGATTATTTAGATGGGTCAGGTTGTTCTGGATAGTGGACGTGACAGAGTTGGTCGGTAGTATTATGCATCTGTTTTCATGTAATTTTTTATTGCGGATTATGTTATTATTTTTGTTTCGGTTGTATATTTTGTATGCCTTTCTTCTTGCGTTGTTGATGAAAACGGATTTATCATGAAATAAATGAAAATATGAGGCGCAGTTAATTTTTTAAAACAAGATAAAAATTCTATTTTGCACGATAATCGTCAATGTTTTCGACTAGCATATTGTTTAAACAAATAAAAACTGCAAATGTTATGCATTTACTTAAGTCATGATATCGACACTTACAAATGCTAACACATACCAATTTGCTTTTTATGCCTTACCTGATTTCATTTAACCTTCTTTTTGAACGGCACATATTCAGGCATACGATGCCTGATAACAGTGATAACAATAGTAATTTTTCGTATGTGTGTTGTTGAATTTTTGAATAACTCTTTTCTTGCTCAGATCATTAACTCGCAGTAAAGGTTAATTAAATGTTAATTGCACAAAAACGAATATCACCATCTTCCCGTTTACACACACACACGTGTGTGTGTCTGTGTGTGTGAGCGATAGCGAGAAAGAGAGAGACTACATCCCTGAACGATGTTCGATTAATGTTATTAATCACCACGACAGAATTAGGTCAAAACTAAGTGCATTAACAAGGGAGTGATTACAGTTGAAAAATACATTTTTGTTTCCAGAAATAAATGATTTTCTTCATTAGAATATGCCTTTATATAGAGACATCAATACCTCCTAAAAATAATTATGAAAAACTCGTTAATTTATCTTACACAACAAAAAAATTTCGACATAATCTTTCTTCTTGTCATTGTATTTAATCACAGACATCAAATAATATGAATAAATTTTTAGATCGAAATTTAGATGAAATTTATGTAATCCCTAAATGTCAGGATACGGACAAATTGATTCGCCCCTATACAAAAAACACACTATTTACTTAAATAAATTATATCTATAAAAATAAAGTATAAATAGAAGATATATTAAATATAATATATATATGTGTATGTGGGACAGACAGAGAGAGAGAGAGAGAGAAAGAGAGAGAGTAAAGGCAAATAAAAGTATTATTTCTATTGATGCAAAAGTCTTATTTTCTGAAATTTTATATATTATTCTAAATTCTATGTACATGCGCGCACAAACATATTAAAATTTATATGTTAAGTGTATATATATATATATATATATATATATATATATATATATATATATATATATATATATATATATATATATATATATATATATCACTTTAAACGTTATTTTTAATGGATACCCATATTTGAATAGGCGCTCCGTTTATTTCAAACACTATTTTATTTCGTCTAATAGCCTGAATATTCGGGAAATCTTATCAAAGAAAATGTGCCCTCCAGCAGGATTCGAACCGTCGCTTTAATGAACTCGACTACGAAGTGCATCGTGTTTAAGCAAGATCATGTATATATATATATATATATATATATATATATATATATATATATATATATATATATATATATATATATATATATATATATATATATATATATCAAATTATTTCTAGCGTATTCTATTGTCTTAAACGATTACCCTAACTGCATTCTTGTTTCTTTTCTTACATGACATAGTCGTATAAAAGTCATTGGTTTTTTCATTATTCATTCGAATTTCTGTGTTCTTAAAGAGCAACATAGTTTGGGAAAGCAAAATCTTAAATATTGATTAAAATTTAATCACACAACAAATCCCTCAATTTAAAACTGATTTGAAATTAAATTATCTTTCCAATCAAATTAAATCAAATGAGGTTGAATATATATACTTCTCTTTCAGTTCCCTTCTTTCCTGTCTACTACGGTTTTCAAAAATTTAAATGCAATGTCAATCGTCATTTTTCAACCCTGGTCTTTTACTGTTCGCGCCGCGTTTCTTTCACCCTCAGTAACCCCCCCTTGCACCCTTGTGGCTCCTATTGCATTACTTCGGGTGAAATATTTTCTTAATTCTTGTTTGTGTTTGCATACATAGATATGGAAAGGTCAGCAAATGATGATGGAAAAAAACTGGTTTCCGATGTCGCCGTTAAAATTTCCCTTTGAATGATCTTTGCAAACCTGATCACGAAAGCTGACGGGAAAAAGTCCATATTGCACTTAGTTCGCGCAATTTGCTTGAATTCCCGTTTGGCGCAACATCTTCTACGCGTACATGTATCTATAGATTCATATATTTTTTCATGACTTCTAACGTTATTTTTAGTGGATAAGTTTGTTTGTCTTTTTAGGTTATTTTTAGTAGAACGTCCGATAACAGTGTTTATTTCGTCTATCAAGAAAACTTATTATATATTTCTAAAGAATTAATGAATTTATTTTTAATCTGACATTTTTATTATTATTTAGTCAAGAAAATGTGTCTTCCGGCATGCATCGATCCCTCATTTGTAGTGGAAAGTACCGTTTGAGCCGGTATGATTTTACCGCTCGGTCACGAAGGACTTCGCAGCAAGCAAACCGTTTTTTTTATCCTAATTAAGGAAAGCAAATTTTCTTCACTCAGATTATTTTTCTCGCAACATTCATATCTGCTCAATTTCGTAACCGAAACATAAAGGAAGCAATTTCTAAAGAATTAATGGATTTATTTTTAATGCGCGGTATTTTGTTATTACTTGAAATGTTATACATTATAGTGGACATCTTTTATTTGCGTCATATTTGTTTTTGTGAATTAAACAGTGTGTAATACGTTTATCGGCCTTGTGATTTCAAGTAATCTAACTACAAAAATGTGTCAAAGGAAACGCAGGTTTGATCCCATCCGAAGGACACTTTTACTTAGATTTCTCGAAATGCGTTTAATAAATTTAAAAAAATGATGTATCCACTATGTGTGCGTATGTGTGAGTGCGTGCGTCTGTGTGTAAAATTCACATATAAATAAGACGTAACCATTTATACCAACGCATTTCATTCCTTGAGAAATTTTATCAATGCAAATGTAGACATGTTACTTAGTAACCTGCATTTATACACAGAAGTAACGTGGATAAAACTAAAAATGAAACGTTCAAAATTTGAATTAGATAACGCTCGAAATTATTTTAAAATCTTACTGTGTACTTTCAAGAACGTTTTGTCTGTCAGCATTTTCAGATCGAAATGGTGGTTGAAGTTATTTCTGTATATAAGTAATGCATTGGATATATTTTTATTTCTTATCTTCATAAATAATAACAGATGCCGTTTTGTCAAAATTGATCATTTTCAGTCGACTGCATGCAATACAGTTTATACAATACACTGACTTTCGAGTTGATGTGATCTGATGCAATTTTCCTCTTTGTTGAATGATTAACATTCTTGTCACTGGTCCAGTTCTAGCATCAGCTTTTGGCGCCGTCACTTTTTATACATTGCTGATGTTTGTCCAAAATTTATATTTCTGATACGCGTTTGCAACTACTGCTCGAGAAAGGTTTAGAGCAGTGGAGTTAGAGTTCCCCATCTTTTTTTATATGAATAACCATTCAAATGGTGTCAAATTATGTCTGAGTACTATTGCTGTCACAGCTACACCAAACCTTTACTTGTTACTTTACAACTATCGTCCAAATGAGTTCATTTATAATAGTAGGGGAGGGCAAAACTATCCAATCTGCTTCTGTTTCTAATATTTTAGCAGGTCACTTTATTTGTATGACTTTTGTTTGGTAAATAATATCGCCATATAATCACAATATACTGACAGCAGTAAAACTATCGTTTCAAACCATGTAAGTATACTTTTAAGTTTCATACAAATAGCAAGTAGAGAAAATTAGTAAATAATAAAGTAATTTATCCATTTTTGAATAATTATTATAGTAAAATCGAAAAAGAAAAACTTCTTTCAGAATGCATAGAATTCTAAGGTCAATTTTTAATTTTTTCATCAACCAATTTTTTCTAACCTAGTGCTTAGCAACTTATCCTTAAAAGTGACATTTAATTTGTATATCTACTTCGACATTCTGCAAAGTTATTTACACTTTAAATACATATTTACCATTGAAATATTATATTCTTTTTTTATGAAATCATTCCTAGTTTCTGATTGTCATTCAAACTATTGAACTGATTTTTAATGTTCAATCGAAGGAAATATTTTATCATTAAGAAAATTCTATGTAAATATTGAAGTATTTTAATCGTTTGCTTATATAAAAACGTACAGAATTCAAACTCACCAGTCACTAACGTTTGATGTTTTTCTGTTATTTTGCTGCTTATACATTGTTAGATTACTTTATAAAGAATTTTTTTCTGATTGTAAAATAGCAAGTCCGATAACATACAGTGGAAAGCAAAAATACCCTTCAAATTACTCGTCCTGTTTACCTTAGAAGACGAAGTTAAAGTCCCACTAGATACTTTAATGACATCACAGAACAACTGCATGACGTTTTCGAAGCAAAGCACAGTTAGTGTTATAAAGTAAATGAGGCAGAACAAGAAAAAATCCGCTGGGATACAACTAGAGCTGGTGTCAAAAATGCAATAAGCTGAAAGGATTCCTTGGGGTTTCAAAGTGCAGGTCGAGATTGATTAACAGTTTAAGCAACAAAACAAGAACAGTTTTCTTAAAGGCTAATTTATTTATACTGTCACGACTATCTAAGAAATTTGAAATTTTCTTAAGGGCTTTGTAGATGAATCTTTTAAAAAATATTTAATTTTACTCTTATCGTTTATAGACATATATTTCGTAAGGTTTTTTGAATTCTAAAAATGTAAGTGAATATTTCCATCACTCAGGGCAGTACAACCAAACTTAATTATGAAGTTTATTTTAAGCATTATTCAAAATTGTTAATTCATATAATACTTTTCCAATTTTAATTTTACAGTACACCTGCAACTAGACACTATTTTCTTGAAATTTGGTATCAATGTTGAGATGTTATCCCCAAAAATTGAAAAAACTCAGAAAAATGACGAGCAACAAAGGCCCAGAAATGTTCATTTTATTTTCTACTTGAAAACTTTAATGTATTTTGTTACCAACTAAAACTGATATCGACGAAACTGGAATTCTATTAACAAATTAGAAAATGTAAAATATTTGTGTAAATATGGACATTTGGAAAGACCATAAAGAATTGATTCGTCCGGCAAAAAATGACGTCTACTCATTAAGACTCATTGTTAACTACCAAGGCTCAGCATGTCCATCATTTGTAGATATCGTCATATTAAAAGAACATTCAGAAATTAATATTTCGTTATACATTGAACATAAGTGTCTAAACGCCGCGAACCTGTTAACTAAACTTCCAACAGATGAGAACTTGTAAACAGATTAAAATCAACTGAAATTTGGAGAAAGATACCAGTATTTCTGGTACTAATATAAATATTGAAGTTCTGTGCCTGGACATTATCCTGCCAAATGGGATTAGATATAAACCAACAAAAGGAAGGCATGCCTATAAATGTGCCACTCTCATCTGCAATAAAAAAAACTGTACTTTTTAATACACCAGAAAGGTGTGCAAACATTTCTGAACTATTTGAAAAGGAAAACAAAAATGAACTGACTTTCTTTGTTATCTTGGTATTTCCAAGAGAGCATTTACCGGGCATATTTAACGAGACGTGAGAAAAATATGACTTAGACATCTATCAATAAGGAATGATCTAAGTAAAAAAAAGTCTAAAAGCAAAGAATTGCTGCCTACTACCATAATAATTAACTTGGGCAACCCAAGTCTTTCCTTAATTTACATCATAGAAACTTCAAAGGATGTACATACAATATGATTATAGTATCGGGAAACAGTACCACACAGTTTCCTCAGAAAATTAAAATCTTCGCAGGAAATAATTATGGGCAATAAGTGGCAGCTTCATCAAAGAATACAAACGAAAAACTAGTTGTTTCATAAATAGAAAATAGAAAAAACATAAAAAGATCGAGGAATTGGGACCACAGACTAACAGATTGAAACTATTGGAATATTGATCGTTCTACCAACTACAATTTTTCAACGTATATTTTAAATCAGTATTGAAAGGAGTGAATGACTTCTGATATATGATGAAAATGGTTCGTAGTAAAAAAAAAATGGTATGCATTCCATTATGTGGAAATATATATATATATATATATATATATATATATATATATATATATATATATATATATATATATATTATGTCATTCACAGACAGTACTGTTTCGCTGTATCACAGCTCCTCAGTGCGACTAGACTTCCGAATGCCTCAAGCCAGAATTGAAACACAACTAATTTGGTGTCAGCCAGAGCTATCTTCACTCGGTAGAGTTACACAACTAAATCAAGCGTATTGTTTTTACAAATGTAAACAAATGCCAATCAGCCAAAGCGCTCCATTCATTTTACTGAAGAGCTTTGCATTAGTGCACCTTGTCAGTCGTTTTTAATGAAATGTACATGAAAGAAAGAATGCTGTCTAAATACACAAATATATATATATATATATATATATATATATATATATATATATATATATATATATATATATATATATATATATATATTTCTCTTGTCCTCATCTTCCAGAATTCGTTAAGTGAATTCACTATACTGCAAACAAGGTATCAATTAATTTTTAGTGGTTAACTTAGACGCAGTTGAAATAAATCTGGTGTATAAAATTGCATCTTAAACGCTGAAAACCAAATTTTACTGTTCAGAATTCGTTCAGAACAATAACTATTTTTATTACATTGTCATAAATCAAAAGTTTTTAACATCATATTTTCTGTGGTGAATAAAAAATATTCGATATAATAAGAATATCGAATATTTTTATTCACCACAGAAAATATGATGTTAAAAACTTTTGATTGTATTCTGTGCTTTTCACTGGTTTGCTTTATTTCTCTATCTTATTAATGACATCATTTTCCAAAAGAGTTGGAGAAAATCTGCTTGCCGAATTTTGTTTATCTTTTCAGATTCCACTTTTCACTTATTTTCTTAATTCTTTAAATTTCTTTAGTTTTTCTTTTTATCTCATTAATTTTACTCATTTTCTTGTATTAAAATAGTCGATGCAATTCAAGAAAATAAATCCAACGAAAATAGTGAAATAAATATTCATTGTCATGATTAATAATGAATTTATTTATTTATTTCCAAAATATGTTTTGCTTGATCGCCTCTGCTCGTATTTTTCGTCCTCATATTTTTCGCCTTAGAGGCTTGCGTAGGAAAACAAAGGAAGACCATTATGGAAAAAGAACGTGAAAGCTGATAGGGTAACAAAGTCAGAATAAGGAGTCATTTTTATTCTTTCCTTTTTTTCCCTCCTTGTCTATTCACTTGGGATCCACTGATCCGTTACTGATAAAAATTCTGTTATAAAAATGTTGACAGGAATTACAAATTTTTAAAATAACCAATATCAAAGTGAAGCAATGTTATTTCAGACCAACTATCCGAACTGAGTTGATTTACAAGGTGAATCTAAAATCATAATTGGAAGCTCTTCATAAATGTTCCTATAGTAAAATGAAGATCATAGTTTATGTCCATGTCCTCACTTTTTAAAATTTCAACCAAGTTTTGCTTTAAAAATATAAGTAACCTCGCAAAAGTCACATGCACACAATTATCGCTCTTCGAATAAACCTACACATATACCCCATATATACATGAACTGCAATCTTTGAGATATATATATATATATATATATATATATATATATATATATATATATATATATATATATATATATATATATATATATATATGCAGGAAAGTGTATCCATTGTACATTTTGCTATAGATAATCCTTCAGAACATCTATCTATTCTATTTTACTACAATAAATAAATACATGTATATATATTCATTGAATCGTGTGTATAAAGTTCCAGGAAAATAGAAATTTTCTTCCCCCATTTCTCTCTTTCACTCACTCTGTCCCTCTTTCTATACACACATGCGCGCCCACCCACACACGTATATATATATATATATATATATATATATATATATATATATATATATATATAAAAAGACTTAAACACTAATATTCCATGATATATATATATATGACGTTAGAAAAGAACTGAAAATGCAGTATGTTGAAGCATCAGCTGAAACAACAAAGTATGAAAATGTAAGGAAAGAAACGAATTTAATTCAACAAGCAAAAGCAATAAATGACAAGTTGTGCATTTCTTAACTCTGCCATTTCCGCATTAAGCTTATCATCTGTGCAGTGGTAGAGATGGACTAAGGGCGCATTTTTCAAAGTACGATGAGATTTTAATTAATGACACCAGCCTATTGAGTAGATATTCTGCAGTAAAAAGCTATAAAAAAATAGACTGGTAAAAAAGAGCAAGGCAAAATGAAAATACTGATCAAATGAAAAACGTTGAAATGGGAATTAATATTAAGCGAAGGAATTTTATTAATAGGCCTTGAAAAAAAACTGAAGAAAAAATAAAGAAACTAAATTAATGACGAAGCCAGGGAAAAGCCGCCTAACTAAAAGAGGCGGCTGTGCCTTTGGCTGGATGCATGAAGATAAAGAGAAATGGAAGTCTGGGGAAATAGGGACGATGGATGGATTAAGAGAAAAGAGAAATGTAAAATAGGAAACGAACAAAACAAATGAGTGGGATAAAAGGAAAAAGAAAAGGGAAAATGAAAAGTAGTAATCGAAGGAAGAGACGGAAAAAGTGGTAAAATTTGTGGAAAGAGTTGTGGAAGCATGAAGAAGTAAAAAAATAATTTCGAAAGAAAACGATAGGGCTTCCAAATGGCGGTTAAAAAAAGGATTTACAATGATATTAAGGGAAGTCTGTGTGTCATTGCGCATGAACTGGTAACGCTGTCAAATGGTGTCAGTTTTCCTACACAATACTCCTTCTTCATTTTGTCTCATCCCAATGGATAGACAATATTTATCCCAAAGTTGCGATTAGCTCCCATACGCTGATTCAGAATCATGGTAGCAGAAAATAAAATAGTCGGCCGATGTTCATTAAACTATTCATCTCTGATATTTTTGCAGCGAAATATAATGAAGAAATTGTTGCCGTTCTGATTCTTTCAACGATTTTCGCCGATATTAACTGAATTACATGAATTCCCATTTACTAATAAAATTACTTCTGAAGAATGACAATTATGTCATTTTTTCATTAGCTTTCTCTGTGTTTAGGTTATGAAAATATTTGTAGGTCAGCTTATTCGAAGAACATTTGTTTTAACACAACTTATAAAGAAAAATGGCTTGCTATAAAATAGTTAAAACTACGTGATTAGAAGTGAAGAGATTATTCATCAATAATAATTTTGGTTTATATTATCTGCAGCAGTTATTATTGTTTATGAAAATATTTTTCTAGCATTTTCTTTATTGGTTTCAAAGAGTCACGTGGCCACGTGGATGTGGATATATAGAGTGGCCCATCTAATATTACTTACCAAAATATTTATGCCAGCCTAAAAATTATTTTATAGCAACAAATATCAAAGCCAAAATATATGGGAGTTCCTTTATTTGAATTTCTAAATAAAACATTTGAATATGCAGCCGTTAGAGAATATCTGAGTTTTCGCTCCTCCCTACTCCACATATAAAACGCACTTGCAAGTAAGGCTCCATGGTACAAAAGGAAACATTAAGAAGCTCATCCTATTTTAGAATGGATTGTTGGCTTTCATTTAATATTCTGTCAAATAAATAATTTTAAATGTTCGATAACCAATAATACAAATTATTGCTTTGATAGTCATGTTTCTTTCTACACAAAGAAAAAAGAAAGAGTATTCAGATGAAATTGCACGATGGATTCTATTCCATCGTAGAATTTCATCTGAATATTTTTCCACATAGCTGATGACATTTATTTATTATTGGTCATACTTGGCCCAGTTAAGTAGCGCTTGGCTTGATCTTATTAGTGCTTCAATAGAAATTACCCGAAACAAAAGGAAAAACTCCATGGAATATAGATCATAAATATATTCATTCATGAACATCTTCACCCAGAAAATTCTTTCAATTAGTAACTGTAATTAAGTGTGTAAAGGTAAGTACTTATATGTTGTGTTCATTTTCATTGAATTTTTATTCATATTATGAACAAGATACAAAGAAATATTTATTATCAAACAATTATTAATTTGTGTATTGTGCGCAATATTTGTTGTTACGGAACAATACATACTGCAGTTTTTAAACTACATAATTGTTTATAGCTGAATCTATTTAGCTTATAATAGCAGCCATGCCCAGCTGGTCGATCAGAAAAGGCGTTCAATTAGAATGGAGCAAAAACAGCATCATGTTTAGATGTAACAGAGTTTATCTACTTGAATTTCTTTAAAGTACATTCATTAAAAAACGTTTTGAATTAATGCAGTTATTGATATAACAGAAGTAGTCTGTATTTATTCAATCGAAGTGGTAAAACAGGAAACACGAAGCCCCACTTCAGACCACAATTATTTTGGAGTTTTTGAAATTCAATTTGTCAGTGATGTAAAAGAGGTTACATTTATAAAGCAACTGTTAAGTTTGATGAACATTGGTTGAAAAGTCAACGAAAAATAAGAAAGAAACTAGTAAAAATCGACATTTTTTTGTTATTTACGTGGGTTTTCACTATATGGTAGACTCAATTATCAAGTTAAATGACTGTTAAAAAATTAAAGTTGTTGTTAGCTACAATTGAGTGAATTTTGTATTAAATTGCTTGATCAGTGAGGGAGATTTTAGTTTAAAATTTGTGTTGAAATTGATTTTTAGTTTTTCGTGGTTTTCCATTAAACACAGTGCCGTAGAAATAAAAATGAGGTATCGTTGAGCTCCTCATGATATATACCGAGTTTGAACGAAATCTGAGGAAAAAGTTGAATTTATCGATTTTTGATCGGCTTTATCCATTATTGATTTTTAAAAATTATCGATTTTTTGCTCTAAGGACCTATCTCTTATATTGTACAATGTATATGCCAAGTTTGGTCAAAATCGGCTGGATGAATCTCGAGTGAAAACGTTTCACACAGACTGGCAACAACACAGACATACTCTGTTTTATATAGAGAGATTAATAAAATGGTTATAATTTTCAAGTTTATTGTGGGGGGTCATAGTGTTAAGCATTTTGGGAAAGAAGTTAAAATTTTACATGAAAAATGAAATAAGAATAATTAAATCATAAGAAGATAGTGACACCTGAACATGATGGCTGCTTCCACTCACATATAAATGTGTTGTACACTTTGAGACTACAACCTTATGTATACAACGACGCGAAATGCCTGCCTATTAAAACTCATCGTCGATTCAGTAGAGAAGTCCCTGTGCTTTTCTTATTAAATACGAATGGAAGTCATATGATGCCGAAGGGATGGGATGTGGCTTAATTCTCTGTGTTTCTCTAAGTCAACCGGAGTAGATGAACTTCCATTATTGTTATGGGATCTTAGCTATAACGACAGAGTGAACTCTTCCTGACACTATGAATAATGCGCCTCTCAAGAGAGAGGGACCAGACGGAATCGAGTCATGAGCAGACTCTGACTGTTTGCGTTTTCTGTCGAACTCTCTGCTTTGGCAGAGAGGAACCCGGACGAGGCTTTGCCGAAGGGCAACGTTTCGTCCGGGGAGGTAGACAGTCTCTGAACCCGTTTATACGGGTTCTAAATGGGCATATTTTTGGCCGAGCCTATGGGCTCGGGGAGCCCACATTAAACCGGCCTTGTGCCACATTCGACCCACGTGGGAGGGTTGTTAAATATCCAGACGGAATCGAGTCGAGTCAATAGTAGTCCTCTCCAAACCAGACTGACAGTCATACTAACACCTTCAACATCTTGTATTATTATTCTGTGTAATATATCTTTGTTATTTCTACTGTTGTGTTCGTGTTGTTCTTCCTTGATCCTAACCTTGGACCATAACAATTATCAAAATAATGTAATCTTTTACTTTGTTCTATGTGATTTGACCTTCTACTTAAGCTATCAGAATAATATATCAGATATTTATCCACGCAATCTAAAGGGACCACAATACATAAAAGTTTTAGATTGATTGGAGAAAATCTCACGAATAAATTTTGAAACAATTACACAACTTTTACGAAAATAATGCTTAAAGTAATCGTATAAGGATGATTAATTATTTATACACGGATCTTATAAATATAAGATGCTGATAGAAAAATCAAAATTTTGTAAAAGAGATTAAAAGGAAATCGTTCAAAGTTCAAATAAATTGTAAATTTTGCATAAATACAGCCATGAAACTTGTGCCTAAATACGTATTTGATAACATCTATGGGTAATTTAATGTTTAATAGGTAATTTAATGCTTCTGCAACTTTCTAATTTTACCAAATCACTTTTCCTTTTTAGTTTATTTATCTTCGATAGATAAATAACATTTTTTGAGGGAAAACAGATTGAATGTATTTCCATTCGATTGATGTGAAAGTGTTTATTTTTCTATTTGGGAATTTAATGCAACATGAGTAGATCGAGAAGACTGCGTTCTTCCAGGTTGTTGACATGAAATGCGTTGGAAAGAACCATTCAAGATTCTGGCGCCTAAACGGAGCCGCGAGAGAAAAGAAGTGATTTTCTCGAAATCACCTTCATGGAACTTCGTTCTCAAGGCTCAGATTTTCGCTGAAATGTTGTGCAGTTCTGCCGAGATAATGTCAAAGATATCTCATAACCTACGTTTACATCTAAAATCAAAGTCGGAATATTAAACTGCATTTATTTAGCGCTAAAGGAAAATTACAAACTGGTGCCTGGATGAAAGCGTGTTTATCTTAGCTTAAATTCTTTATAGTCACTGAAACGTTTCATTATTTTAAAAAAAAAGAGTACAGTTCAGTTCATTACGGACATAAAAATTGCGATTTTGATTAGAAGCAGAATTAACTTATGTAATCTTACCTACAGAATCAACTAATTTATATATCAAAAGTATTAATTGAATAAAAGAAATTACAGATATGTCAAGTTTTTGTATGTGTTACAAAGCTAGAACATTCACTGATGTGCCAAAAGCTAGTGTGTAAGTGTAAAGGTAATAGATGGTGGCACTATCATACCTTGATGTCCCTATACCTATATCACTATATGCACTTACATCTGGCGAGTCTGTGAATAATGGTTCGACTTCTAATGGCAAGATGATGTGAATTATTGCAGTTATAACAGGGCATAGCAGTGTCTACCATAAGGATAGGACACTCCTTTTCTGAAATTGTACCGTTATTTGACACCATGTGATTTATGGTGTTACGCGTGTACATAGAATAAAAGGCATTACCGCCCACCATGTGAAGGGCAGCAACCGACCATGAGTTCTTAATGATCGTGACTAGAAGCGTCTGGTTAGAACTGTCTGTGGTAACAGACAAACACCACATATCAAATTCACATTCAATGCTGGAGGTACCAGATTAATATCCAGCAGGTTAGTTCAGCGTATTTTAGCTTCTATAGGATGTAGGAGATATTGGAATCTAGAGAACAGACGATGTATGACGTGGTCCTGTGAGTTATGGTTTTGTTTGATTCATACTAATGATAGAAATCCGGTATGGTGCAGGCCACATGACTTCATGGATACCAGTTGTTAGCAATGCACCGAGCACTATAACAGTTTTGATGTTTTTCGCCTGAACGTCTATCTAAACACATCATTGATCGGTGAATACTTCGTGACCATTTTTAGTCATTTATGGACTCCATGAGTTATTCTAGCAGTATAATATGCCATGTCATTGAGAGCAAGTTATCCAGAATTGGTTTGAAGAACTTTCTATTGACTTCCGATGAAAGGTGTGGCCATCACTTTCACACGATATGGGCCTAATAAAGCATTTGTGGGGCATGTTGGAGAAATCTATTCCCATACAAGATCCTGCACCTACAAATATTAAAAAGCTGTGGATAATTTTTGAAAGGTTTCAGAAAAAACATTGTTATTTCTTAGTTGTTCCTTCTGCAACTACCAAAACTGTGCCTCTTGAAACTTCACCGTCTCAATTGAGATTCACACATAAATAACAGTCATACTTACTCTACTTACTCCACTGACAAAATATATTTATGATTAATGAATTATTTGAAAAAATAAAGACGCCATTAAATCTCCAGGTTTGCAATATCTTGATATTGCACAACTACTTGCACACATTGTGAATTCATCATCACACTTTGCACAAGCAAATAAAACATTATGACTGGGAAACATTTCATTATTGTCTTGCTTATTCATTATTTCTTATAAAATTATTTCCATTTATTAATACATTTTCAATTTAATTAAAAAGCGTTTGGGTAACAAAAGCAGAATTTATTGGATGATATAAACATTTGATTTAATTTTTAGAAAATAACTGAAACGGAAAATGTAAGGCACTGTTTTATTCTACTAAAAACAAATATTTCCTATAAACATGTTAGATTCACAAATAAGAACGGTTCTCGTCTTTCCCATCATTGCCCGTTTAATAAAAGCTATCATAGAAGATTTCGGGCTTTGACAGTAATGAATGGATTAAAGTCAGCTTTCATTAAATATTTATATTAATTAACACCATTTATAATAATTAACATAAAAGAATCATTCGAAAAAACAAGTAAAACGTTTTAAAAATCATGGTGAAGCATTTAAAATACGGTTTTTTCGCATATACAGATATATTTTACTAACAATCATTCGTTCTACAATTAATGTGGTTTTTCTTTTTTTGATTGTCACAAAGAGAAAAGAACAAAAATATGTCGCCAGCGAAAACCAATTATAACTCTTCAATGTTCATGTGAGAAAAACATTAATAATGAAAACATTTTTTCCCTATTCGGTATATTTAGTTTAACCTTTATTGGATTATTTTTCTCTCTAATATAAATTGATTCTGCTTCACATAATATGAAGAAACATTAGCCTCTAATCCGTTTTCGTTGGTTTTTGTTGTTTCTGTTCTTTTTCATAGTCTGTGGAGCATATTGTGTTATTTCTGCTCCGAATACTGTATCTTGATTCGAGAAAATTAAATAATTCAAGGTCAAACTAAACAATTCTGTCATTTATTAAAAATCAAGATATCTTGAATTTTCACAAATTAGTTCCATATTTTAATTTTGATATTAGATAAAATAATTTTAATTTAAAATAAAGGGAGCGCAATTTATCAAGTTTTCTTTTCAAAATAATTTCCATTCGAATAAAATGGTGAATGCAAAATATTTTTAAACTAATAAAATTACAAAAAGAAATGATTAATTTGAGATGTGTCAATAGTCAAATGGAACTTTTTTGTGTAATTCTCAAAACTATTTTAAATGGAAAGAGATATTTATAAATATGAGAAATTATTTTTAAAGGAATTTTCACAAATCCCTTTTATCGCTATTAAATAATGTGAGCTTCAATAGGATTTGAAAAATATTTCAAATATCTTGATGATATTCAAAATCTTTAAAAGAGAAAACATTAAATTCAAACTCCCACATTTCTTCTTGAATTATTAAAATCACGGCTGAAATGGAGGAAATAAGTTTTCAGTGTAGGTATTTCGGAAGCTTGCTGTCGAGAAAGACTTGAATAATTTATTACACTGTCAACTTGAGTTGAAACACTGTAGCATTAATCTAAGTTGGTACGAGACTTTTATCAGTTAAATTTCCTGAGGATATTGCCTTAGGCGACGACAAAGAAAAAATGAATTAATAATTATTTGTGCTTCGAAGTACTGCCTCCTTAAACCTAACAATTTTGAATATTTGTTTTTTTTATTTGTTTTTCTTTGTTTTTTTTTGTTATTTTTTTGGTGGGGGGTTGTAAACGTTACGCTAAACTGTCATAATTTGGTTAAGAGCAAATCAGAGATTAAATGCAAAATTTAAATAGTTCCAGATATTTTTAAAGAATACAGTGATATTATGGCAAAGGAGAAAAGATTAAAAGCGTTATAAATAGATTTTGAAATTTTCACCCACGATACAATGTTCGGTCAAGATAGAGCATTTCAACTCAAGGATAAACTTACATTAAAATACCGCATCCCGAAAACTCATAAAATTGTTGCGTAAAATTTAGAATCTAAGCTTCCTAAATTATTTCCAGGGCTTTCATTTCTGCCGGTACGTAAATTGCATCCAGACTAGCGTATGCACGCGCATACATACAAATCTTGATAGTGAATTGAATTTGAAGATTTTAGCACATACATTGCATGTTGGGAACATAAAGAGTTTGATTAATATATTTGAATGATTTCAAATTTGAAAAGAAAAGGCGCAAAGGATTGTTCCCTTCAGTATATGAGTGTTTATGGTTCTCCACAACCTCCTATCTTTTGTAATTATGAGTAAGGTTTGTCTTTTTGCTATCCCTTCTAGTCCTTGTTCTACCAACCATTTACACAATCACATCAGGTAGGTTATTCGACGATTTCCTCTGTTCATCTTGTCTTCAGTATGTCCTGTGAGTATCAAATTCTCCAAGCCCTCCTTCCTCATTGTAGGCCTATAAATTCCAGTTGTCTGATTCTAAGTATAAGTATCTTTTTTCTTTCCTTTTTCCTTAAAACTTCGTCGTTGTTCACATATCTAGTCTATGGTATTCTCAGCATCCTTCTGTAGAACCACATTTCTGTTATCATATAGAATAACCAATTTCTGTTGCTTCGAGTTTCTACTTCTTCTGTGAGGAGATTGTCCGGTATTTATTACCATATAGGAGGATCGATATTATATAATAGTTCAACACTCTTTTCCTGTTTCTCAATATTTTGCTTAACTTTTAGAAGCCATCTTTCATTATTTGAATTTTCCTTCGTATTTCGACATCATCCTCTATTAAAACACTAACTAGATATTGAAATGTTCATAGTTGCTTGATTCTGACGTCTCCAATTCTTCTCATCTTGGGCTATTCCTCTTGATGATGACCATACACGCTTGTCTTCTTACAAATAATATTTAGTCCTTTCTTCTTACTTTATTTTACTACCGTCTTCAGTAATTCCTGTAGTTTCCTTTCTATGTCTGCTATAAACACCATGTCATCTGAATATCTTATGTTGTTAAGATTGTGGATAATAATGGAACCTGGTAGTTCTCATTCTCCCAGGGTCGCCTTACTAAAAAACAAGTTTTAAAGGTTTCGAGTTCGCATAAAGTGAGAGAAATTAAAAAAATGTTCACAAATGTGAGCCAATTAAGAATTCAAGTAATTTATGTGATATTTAATTAACCCAAAAAGAATAAGTAAAAACATCTTAAAGAAACTAGATTATAACTAATAACATTTCCTAAATTCTTTATTTTGATTATTTTGCATTAAAAGATTCAACTAAAGATGCTTAGAAGGTGAGATTCTCTCTCAATTTCTTGGTCTCTTTAAAGAAACAAATTTATCAAATGAACTTTTGAATAAATCTTAAAACTGCAGAATGTATCTAGTTTTGCAGTATAAAAATACAATACATGCATATAAAACAGATTAAATTTTCTGAAAGAAACTGATTTAAATTTATGGTTATGTCCAATTTCCTATAAATAGATTTATTTTTGTTAACTTTCATTACGGTTAGATTTTTAATAAATTAAAAGATTTTCTTTTAATGTATGAACATGAAAATATTTTAAATTAGATTTTGAATGCATTCTAAAATGTCCTTAGTACCGAATAAATTCAACACCTGCAAAATGCCAATGATTGCAGAAATTGATTAACAAAGTCACTGGGATAACCCAACAGACTGAATTCTCAAGATATGGAATTGAATCATCCAAATTGAATAGATGAAAAGCAAACCTAAAACATCCTTGGCATTTTCTAAATAATCGAAAGTTAACACTTTAAGTTAAACTGGCACGTTCTGCAATGTTCTATATTTTGTATTGATGTTTTTAACGGACGTTCTTTTTCACATTGCTTTGATTATTATTTCATTATTTTTTATTTGGTGGCGAAGGTAATGACTTCGATGATGATGATGAGGATGATGATGATGATGATGATGATGATGATGATGATGATAATGATGATGATGATGATGATGGGTTTTGTTTGGCGTAGATGGAAAATGACTTCTCAAGTTGTTAATAGTTGACAACTTCTTCGTAACTGCTTCCAGTTGCATATAAAGTTTTACCATTGGGACATTTAATGTTAGAGGACTTGTAAAAAAAGAGAAAAATTATAGACTCGAGACGTTGATAGTTATAACATTGATGGATGCTTTCTTTAAAAACCAAATATCAAAGGTATTGATATTAAGAGAAAAGTTAGACAGTACAAATTAATAGCTTTGGACACTGGCAGTAAATATAATTGAAATATTTTTGTCATCAATACCAAATGGAAGAAGAGCCATTGTATATACATTGAACATGGACATTAAAAAAGCTATGAATAAAATTCCATGATTCTCTGCAAAAACTTTGAAGAGATGTGAAGACCTGCAGCACTTTCACAGGTTAGCCCGAGACAGGGAGGTTTGCTGAGAATTAATAAGAGTTATTTACAAATTTGCTGAAGATGAGAAATCACACTGGGTTGCAGTATGTTTTCAGATCGAAACAACTCTCATGATGATGATTATGAACTTGGTTATTCAACTTGTTATCATATAAGGTTAATATTAACGGCTGTATGACTGAAATAAATAACAAGATGTGTGATTGATTGAAATACGTAATTTCCACAGGCCCAGAAAGAGTCCAATAAGCAGTCATTTGAAATTGCCATTCGCGAGAGAAACTTGAAAATTGAAGAACCCGGTAGAAATTGGGTTATCCAGAAAATGACGACAGAAACAAAAATCGTCAATATCGCTGACTGGAGTAAATTGCATCACTTGGATGTTCAATGCTAAGTGGTATTGATGAGAGATGATTTTCAGATTATTGTATCCTGATCCTAACTTCAGTAGAGCTGCACTCAAAGGATATGTTGAGAAGTGACCCCACATTGGCGACGATAGTGCAGTCATTGAAATCGTCACTTCAGTATTTTATTAAATATCCTAACTGCCCTGTTAACGTATGGAAAAATTGGCAGTACAATTTAAGAAAAAGACGTGGGTGAAAACTTTGATGATTATTTAAAGTGAGAGGGTATGCGCTATAATGCCGTTCCTAAGACTCCAGAAGAAAATGGAATAGCAAAAACAATGGATTAATCATTAGTAGAAACGAGCAATGCTGTTCGCTTCGAAGCTGCCTAAGAAATATTGGTCAGAAACTTTATCAACAGCCATTTAGGTTCGAAACCTAAGCCAAACAAATATAATACAAGCAATGACAATGTAGAAATTATAGATTGACGACAAACCAAACGTGAGATATTTTACATGTCTTCGGATGCTGTACTTATGAAAGAAAGAAACAAGCTGGATTTAAAGACAAAGAAGAGCATATTCCTCAGATACTGACAGTATGACGAAGAAAATTAGAGAATCTTCTACAGCAGATGTGTTATTTTTCAAAGAGTTGAAATCAAAAAGTGGACAAGTAAGCATTGAGCTGAAAAACAAAACCCATCATAGAGATTGACAACAATGATGTCTACACACAAGAAACACGAGAAGCGCAGAAATCAATGTGAGTTAGGAAAGCTCCATATCAATACGGTGAGTGGGTCGATATTGTAAGCGGGTTGAATGACCGATCAACATTGAAGGAAGCCTTTTCAATGTTGATAAAGGTGAATGTATGAATGCAATGCAAAGAGGAACTGAAGTATGGGACATTGTCGAATTAGCTAGTGGCTGAAAAGCTGCTGGCAGCAATTGGGTGTTCAAACGAAAATACAGTGACGATGGAGATGTGAAGTGACACAAAATATGACAAGTTGCTCGATGATGCAATCAGAAGTATGGGATCGATTATGATGATAAAAATGGAGGCAATTCATTGTAGTCTCAGAAGTAGGTTTTCTACAACGAAATACTTCTGGCCATTTGCTGTAACTGTCTACTATAATCAAGTAGTAAAAACCATCTAATGGACCTGCGAAATCTACATAGATTCTCGACCACGGTCGATCTGTCTTAGGCCATGGCTTATGAGTGATCGGAGGTGCCTTGGCTGCTAAGGAACAGCCCTTGCATTTGTCCACCATATGTATAATATCTTGATCCATGTTTGGCCAGTAAACATAACTTCGCATTAAGGATTTCATCCTGTTCTTTCCTGGGTGGCCCATGTGAAAATCCTTGAGGATTCGCCTTTGTAGCGTTTTCGGGGTTACTACTCTTTCATTATATAGCAGAACATTATCACATAACGAAAAACTGTCTGATAGCTTATCTTTTCCTACAATCTTTGTTTTCGTTTCCTTTATAAATTCGTCATTCACTGCTTCGTTTCTTATTTCTTATTATGTGACGGGGAGGTCACGAATTGTACTACATAATGATGTTCTAATATCTTCCTCATATCGTAGAGCTACAATTACGGAATCTTCTAATGGCTCCGTTTTCTTTGGTATTAGTCTCGAAAGACCATCTGCATGCTCGGTTTTGTTTGATGGAAGATACTCCAATTTAAAGTTATAGTTTAATAAAATAGTCCCCCATCTTAGCAATCTATTAGCAGTGTAGACAGGTAGACCTTTCTTTAATCCAAATATTGTCAATAACGGCTTGTGGTCCGTCTGTAAGGTGAAAAATCTACCGTAAATATATCTGGAATCTCGTAACCGCAAAAATAATCCCCAGCGATTCTTTTTCGATTTGCGAGTAATTTTGTTCGGCTGGTAACAACGTTCTTGACGCATGCGCGATTGGTTTTATTGTCCCATCCTCCATTTTATGAAGTATAGATGCCCCAACACCATAAGGCACTCGCGTCACTCGCGACTATTATTTCCAATTGTGGATCATAATGCGCTAAAAATAAACCTGCTGTTAGAGTCTTAATGATTTTGTCGAAAGTTTTCTGACATTCATATGACCATTCCCAAACTTTTTCCGTCTTCAACAGTTCGTTTAGGGCTGCGCGTAATTTGTGCATGTTAGGAATAAATTCTTGATAATAATTTACTAAGACCAAGAAGCTTTGTAACTCGGCTAACATTTTTGGGTCTGGTCTTCTTCCTTCTTCATCAATAATATGGCCCAGATATTTTATCTCCTTCATAAAGAAGTCACATTTATTTTCCTTCACCTTAAACCCGTAACTTTGTATCTGCCTGAAAACCTCTTGAACGTGTTCCCAGTGTTGTTCAATATTTTTGCTATTTATCAGGATGTCATCTAGGTATGCGATCGTGAAATCCAGTCCGCCTAGCATAGTGTCCATTATTTGCTGAAATATCGCCGGCGCGACCTTGATCCCGAATGGTAATCTCTGGAACTTATATAACCCTTTATGTGTGTTTATGCACAACAATTTCGAGCTTTCCTGGTACTTGTAGGTATGCTTCGCTCATGTCTATCTTTGAGAAAAATTTTCCTCCGTTCAACTTTGTGAAAACTTCCTCTGGACTAGGGGGAGGATAGTGCTACTCCTTAATCACTGCATTCAATCCTGTTGAGAAATCAGCACATACTCGTATCTCACCCGATTTCTTTTTCACGTAAACTGTAGGTGCGGTCCATTGCCTATATTCCACCTTTGTCAATATACCGGTTTTCACGAGTCTATCCAACTCTTCGTCTATTTTTTCTAATGATGCGAACGGTACATTTCTTTTCTTCTTGAAAATGTGTTGAACATTTTCTTTTAGTTCGATTTTGGTCGCCATTTTTTACACCTCACGAAGCCGGCTGAAAATACGTCGGGAAAACTCTCCTTTAATTTCTCCTTCAATTTCTCTGCCTCGGTCGATAACCTTTCCACTTTTTGGCAGAACGTATTTATCGGTAAATCCCAGAGGTCAAATTTCTGCATCCAGTCAGTTCCAAATAAATTTTCCGTTTGTTTCAGAACATACATCTTTAATTTCTTGGTCGTCCCGTTGAACGTCACATTTGTGATAATCTCCCCCTCAAATTTGATTTTTCCTACTGTTACCGACCTGGCTATTTTATCTGTCCTCAACATGGTCGGTTTGTTTAATTTCTTCCACGTCTGTAAGCTAATAATGGTTAAATCTGATCCGGAATCTAATTGTAATGTGATTTTTTTGTTTAACATTTCTACTTGTACGTATTTTCGTATATTTATCCCGTCCGCTTGGTCATTTCTAGTGACTTATAGCGGTAGGGACAATCTTTGTACCAATGTAAAGATCCAGAGCGATAGCATGGACTGTGTGGTGGTTTCTTCTGAGGTTTCATTTGACTTTTTGTAGTAAAATAATTTGTGTGGTTTGTTTTTGAGGAGGGAGAAAAACGTGTTTTTCGTTGTACTTTTCCTATGTGAGCGACACCAGACTCTTCGATATCTTTCGAGTCCTCTTTTACGCTTATGACAGTCCTCGGCCAGTTTTTGTAGCGTCAATTCTTGTTCACTCTCAAGTTTTGTTAGAATTCTCCGTCTGATCTCAGCATCTTTAGTCGAAACCAGGCCTTGGACGAATATCAAACATTTAAAATTGTCAGGGCTGAGTTCAGATAACTTAAAGTCATCGCAGTGTTTGTTTACTACGGAAGCGAATGTTATATAGTCTTCGCTATCCTTTTTTGCTAAATTTAAACATTTCCACCTTTTGTGGAATAGTAAAGTGTTCGGACTAAATAATTCCGTTAAAAGTTTCACGGCTTCCTTGAAAGTCAACTCATTCGTTTTCCTCGGTAGGATGTAGTCTACGAATTTAGTGTATTCGTTTCCTCAGTAGTAGACGTACCTTTTTTCGCGTCTGACCAATTCCCGCAATAAAACTCATATGAATCTTCATATCTTCTGAAGTAAGCCGCGAAGGTTTTGTCTTCGTCCGGTGCATAAGTGAAGTCTTTTATAGAGCTCCATATAGCATTTTGCGAGAATGCCGCTTCATTTCCAGAATTTTGTCCTTTATTTGTTACTGTCCGTGTTAGTAATTCTTGTAGTTCGATTTGATTCTCTTCGTTTTTCTGTTGAATTTCTAATTGTTTTTCTTCAAGCCTAGTCTATCTTTCCTCATTTTTTTGTTGCTGCTCGAATTGCATTTTCATTAATTCTAATATGGTTGCCTTAAAGTCTTCCATGTTCACAACGTAATTTTGTGTAACGATTTTTCCTTTTTTCTCAGTGTTAGACTTTAGGTTTTGTCGCCTGTTGCTCTGGAACCTTAGTACGAAAAATTTTTCCTGCGTAGAATTCGATTCTGTTCTGGCTAACAGGCAAAATTCGTGTCTTCGTTACCACTGTTAAGGTTGGTGTCAAAAACTTTTTTTCTTTTTTTTATCTTCGCGTAGAACTTGTTTTGATTTTTTTTCTTAATTCCTCCGTCGCCTCTGTTATGGACGACCGATAGCAAAAAGGTTTATTTTTTTTTGTTTTTTTTAGATTCTCCGCGTAGAATTCGTTTCTTCAATATCCTCGTCGCCACTGTTATGGTCCAGGTTAGGACAACGGAAGAACAACGCGAACACAAAAGTAGAAATAACGAAGATATATTACACGGAATAATAATACAAGACGTGGAAGGTGTTAGTATGACTGTCAGTCTGGTTTGGAGTGAACTACTAATGGCTCGACTCGATTCGTCTCGAGAGAGAGAGGGAGAGAGAGAGAGATGTTATGAACTAATTTTGATGTCAAACGTTGTATGATTGAAATGAACATGAAAATTCAGCAAAAAACAATTTAAATTATTTTAGTCTAAATTACCGACTTATTAACGTATTAACTTTTAGAGACAAAACCCTCTGTAAATTAGTCATACAGAACTCACCATCAAAAGACGTCTAATCACAAGTAAAATATAAAAACTAAAGATATACGAAAACTTTGCTTAAATAAAATCATATCCAATATGTTCTACTTCCCATTTGAGAGAAGAAATATAACATGAAAATATTAAACAAACATTGTCAAGAAAGATAAAATATAGGCGATATGTATACAATGTAAACACAAATCCTATCTGTAAGATTTAATCAATTTTATATGCAATAAAAACTTGTGTAAACAAGACATTAATAAAATATTTCAAATAAAAAGATAGTATAATTTGTGGTAGATTTTCGATAATTTCAGATATACGAAGATTGCTAACAGTTTTAAGAAAGATTTAAGTACAAAAGAGAAACAACTTATATAGTTACTGTGTTGGAAATTGCAAAAGAGTTTAACAGAGGTGATAAAATAGTAAAAAAAAAAAAAGAAATTTAATACATTGTCAAAAAATAGCCTTATGGATACCACAAAAGTAATTTGAGAAAAATTAAAATAGTAATAATGAAAAGGAGTGGATTGATCATCAAGTAAATATTTGAAGAAATTAGTTTTGCAAATGTAAACAGAGAGAAAAGCTGCTAAATATTAAGAGCGTTAGCTAAATACATTAAAACAGCCACACAACCTTCTTTAAGTAAACTTTACAAAAAGAAACATTCAATCTAGACAATTAAGTACATGAAAACTGATTTCTCAACAGCCATTTATTGTGATCAATGTAAATCGACATAGGATGAATCAGATGGCTGGGCCCGATGTTGAGTCCCTCATAGAAATAATGAATACGACTTAGAAGAAAACAAGTGCAGGTAAAGTAATGTTTTCGATCAGTATTTTAGGCAGTAAAATTATAAGTTCCTTCAATGTAGGAAATGGTATCAAGATAAATACATAGAATCATTGCTAAAGACACATTTTGATTAGTACAAGTTGCAACTAAGAAGATTTAAACTAAAGAGTATATTCATATAATACAAAACTTAAAATTCTCAAAAGCTGAATATTGCCCACTCTGCCAAAAAGGGTTTCACAAACTCCAACTGAATGGAGTTGGCTGCCAGTCTCTCAAGATGTTAATAAAAAAAAAGTGTGATGCATTTTTAAGAGAATGTATGAAATGGAAAACAGTATTCACACAAGGCTAATGTCTGAGAAGCAATAGAAACTGCAACAAGTAATCCTTTTCGAAACAACGATAAAATCAATAAATAAAAAACTGATGAAGATCATAAAATATCAATGAAAGAAATGATAAAATTATTTATTCATGTAAATAAGATAGTGTGTCAATAAAATATATATTTGCGATTTATTTATAAATAAACGTCTTTGCTTGCAAAGTAAAAACTAATACAAAGTTATTATCAATAAGGAAAATATTATCAGCTGAAAGTCACACAATATCTAGTGTAAGACGTGTTTAATGTCTGAAAATGAATAAAGATTTGTAAAAATATTCTGAAGACAGCTTTCCTATATTGCTATTTACGAAAGAAGTAAGAAATGTTTGCTCAAATCTTTCGCTCTTACTCGTCAATGCGTGGGTATGAAAATGCAAGATATTTCAAATCCCAAAAGCTCATATTTCTATTCACAGGAAAATGCTTGTCTATTTAAAGGGATTAGATAATGCACCAGAATCTTTAGTTATTCCTTAAATTAATTTTAGCAAACCCACATATGGTAAAATAGACATTACCTTTAAGTCCTGTCTCTTAGAACGAAACCGTAAGAAATGTTGAACTTGTAACATTTGATAAGCTCTAAAAACACAGACATAATAAATCAGATTAAGAGTTGTTATTGAATTAACATTAGCGTGAAAGAAAAAGATCACTATTAAGAATTGTAAAAATATATGAAGGTCATAGCTAGATGTACATATTTTAGGAAAGTTGCGTCGTATTTCGTCATCACACAAAGAGGTCGTAAATGATTGATTGAAAGTCGAATCCGACAGCTGCACTTTACTGGTTAGAATCCACAAGGGTTGATCTGCGAATCTTTTTATGCCACGTGAGTACTGACTGCAGCAATCAAATCCAAAAAGTTAAATAATTAAATTGGATTCGATGCACGGATATAATCCAGGCGCCATCCAGGCCCAACGATCGACAGATTAGATTTCTGAACTACTTTTTTTTTAATGACGCTAATATTCACACTTAATAAATCACTGTATTATTAATTCTACTTTAAAATAAAAATTAAATATACCTTTGAATACGGTAATTTTTAAGTTAACGAAACATGGGGAAGAAAAGATGTATGATATCTTTTTGACTCTTTAGAGATAACGACTTTAAGTGAAGAACGGCGTAATTTGTACTTCGAACATTCCAATTAAGAGTGGAAAACGTAGGTCATGTATATATTTCTGGAAAATAATTGTTTTCAAACTTATCGTTTCTACAAAGTCTATTCTATTGTACCTTCCCTTGTATTGCATGCTAATGATTATTTAATCATTTTAAGTAGAGAATTAACTCGTTATTTTGTTGGTGTTGCCGGTTGGGAGAACACTACTCGGTTTTCTACATCTATAGTCGCTAAATTAACCACTATTTTACCAGAAGAGCTACAACCTGGTTTAGATTATTTCAGTTGTTGTCTATCAATGGCAATCATTACATTTCTTGTGATTCATTAATTATTTCATAACCATAAGCCAGTTATCATAAGCGCCAGTGTTGGAATGTAGTTTGCGGATGTACTGAAAAGTTTTCGGCCTTCCCAAAACAATCTGATGTTCTGTCACTTGGTCAGTGTTGTGGATTCCGGAGATGGAATCCTGCGCAAATAAATAAACAACGCCAGTAATTGAAATAGGAAAATAAGTGTATTGAGTGTAAGAATACTGTGTAGAATACTGTGTAGTTCTTTTAATTTTGTAGCTTCTGACGGCTCGTACTCTATTTTCTTACAAAATGAGCTAATAGGTAAATCCCATACGTCAAAGTTTTGCATCCAATCTGTGCCCACCAACTTCTCTGTGTCTTTCATTACAAATATCTTCAATTTTTTCGTTTTTCCATGGAATTTTACGTTTAGAATTACTTCTCCTTCAAATTTGAAACGCTTCCCTGTAACAGACTTAGCGATTTTCTGTGTATGAATCATGGTCGGTCTTTTTAGCTTCCTCCATGTTTGTAAATTAATTATAGTTAGATCCGAACCTGAGTCTAACTGTAATTTTACCTTCTTATTTAAAATCTCGAGTTCCACGTATTTTCTTGTGTTTAGTTTGTCTTCATAGTCCATTCTAGTAATTCTTACCCTACTAGTGTGTGTTTTTTTCTGCATTGAGATGCCTTATGCCCCATTTTTCCACAAGCTAAACAGTTCTTGTATTTGAATCGACAGTCTTTATTCCAGTGTAATCCACCACATCTGTAACATGCAGATGGGGTGGGGGCTTATATTTTCTTTGATCTCTGTCATTAATCGCCTTATACCTTGTAATTTTTCATTTATCATGAAATTTTTGTTTTTCATCCGGGGGGTGAAAATCGTAAACTTTTGTTCAACTTACGTATGTGTGCTACTCCCGATTCCTCGATATCCTTAGAGTCTTTTTTATACTCAAGCATTTTTGGCAGTCTTCTGACAATTTTTGTAGCGTTAATCCAGGCTCGTTTTGAAGCTTCGAGAGCATTCTTTTGCGCATTTCACTGTCCTTGGCTGAGACTAATCACTGTACGAAAATAAGACACTTAAAATTGTCCGGAGTCAATTCTGCCAACTTAAAGTCATCGCAATGTTTGTTCACGACTGCGGCGAACGTGGAGTAGTCCTCATTTTCGCTTTTTACGAGGTTGAGACATTTTCACCTTTTGTGAAAAAGTGAAGTCTTTGGACTGGAAAGCTCCGTAAGGCATGTAGCTGCCTCGTCAAACGTCAAACCGTTTGTCTTTTTCGGTAGAATATAGTCCACACATTTTGAGTACTCCTCTGTTCCCAATTTCCTGAGTAATAAACGTAGCTTCTTAGCTTCCGTCCAATTTTGGCAATCAATGTTGAAAATGTCTTCATGGGACTATTATAGTCCCCGAAATTTTTATCATCTTCTAGAGAGTATTTAAATGTTTCTATTGTGTTCCAAACTGCCTCTTGAGAAAAAATCGCCTCTTTTTCGATATTCAATTGTGGTGTGTTACCAGTTACTTTTAATATTAATTCCTGGAGTTGCATTTGTCTTTCTTGATTTTCCTTCTGAAATTCGAGCTGTCTTTCTTGATTTTCCTTCTGAAATTCGAGCTGTCTTTCTTGATTTTCCTTCTGTGCTTGTAGTATTGCATTTTCCATTTTTCCTGTTGAGAGAGCAATTGTTTTTGCCACTTCTCTTCCATTCTTTCTTGGAGTTGGAGTTGCTGTTCATTTTGGTACTTTACAAGTTCTACCAAAATACTTTTAAAATCCTCCATGTTAAGAGTCTTACGAAAACCTCGATTTACCGTATTTTGTGGAAGTACCTTTTAATCACGGTGGTCCCGCAAAATCCCCGCAAATCCTCGTAAATCTTTGTCGCCCAGTTATTGTGGACGCTGGCAACGTCAAATTTTTTTGAGTTTCAGAGAAGTGCAAATCCTCGTCGCCAAGTTGTTGTGGTGATGAGAGAAATTTTTTTTTTCTTTGCGTGTGGGTCCGAAGTCCTCGTCGCCAAGTTGTTATGGATTCCGGGGATGGAATCCTGCACAAGTAAATAAACAACGCCAGTAATTGAAATAGGAAAATAAGTGTATTGAACGTAAGAATGCAAACTTGAAATGAAGATTAGTAGTCCAGGAATGCGGCTTAGTAGAACGTATCTCCACCCTGTCTCCAACTCTGTCAGTATAAATATACTTGTGTAAAAGTGGAGAGCCCCACAACAGTCAGAATTGGGGAAGTGAACCATTGCGTGAACGTTTCAACGCCATCACATAAAACACTAAAACGATTAATTAATACAGAACAGTTTAACTACTTAAAATCCGTTATTCAACAATTGTGGATACCCAGCACTTTGAAATGATACATTTTATATTGACCTGATGTCTATCATCCATTGATAATCCTTCATAATCAGTTATGCTTGATAATATTGTTGAAGACTTAAATATTCCATAATGTAAACATTTATTAAAAGTAAAATATGAAAATTATATAAGTTTTCTATAATCATTATTTTATTAATAGCTTTGCTGCGTTTTGCTTTTATCGAGTAAAATTGGTAATGAATTATTTAACAATAAGAGATAATTAAGTTAGTAATAAAATAATAATTAGTGGAAAATCTTTATCAGAAAAAGATGTTTTAAAAAAGATCTTTACTCCGAAATGAAAATAACTCATTTTAAATTGTACTTTTCAGTGTTTTCTATCCTTATAAAGTTTAATGCTAATTTAAAATATTTTTTTTCCTTTTTCGACAATTCCTTTTCCCTAAAATTATCTATTATAATGCTTTTCCTAAAATGCTAGCTTTGATCATTAATACAGTATCAATCGATACTATTTGGTTTCGTGAATTGTTATGTTAATTAAAACGTACAGTTTTTTAAGAGAAAAAAGTGTTCACATGAGCGATCGTTTACGTACAACAAACATTTCCACAATAGTAGAACGGTTATAACAATTATATTTCTATGTAATTCTCAAATTTTTATGAAGGCAAAATTAACGAAAGATGGGAATATATATAATATGTTCTCTATATATGTATTAAATGTTTCTCTTTGGGCGCAAATGTCATTTGAACCATAAAATATTAAAATATTTTAAGTGGAAAAATACATTTACTTTCAGAGCAGCTTTCAATTTACTTGAACCAATCTTTTTTTAGGTAAATTCGATATACTCTGTAAGTCATAGACTCTATAGACCAATATTAATATTAGCAATATTTTTGAGGAACCACCGAGTGCCATGCGTATGCACACCCATTATTTTGATCTGGGTTGGCCAGTTAATTCAACCAATAAAATTTTCAATTAAAAGGTGATTTCATGAAATATTTGATAAATTATTTGCTTCCGTTTTTGTTGTTACTGCCATTCAACATAAAGTGTTATAAATGCAAGCATTTTAATTTGGACCGCGAAGTATATGGCTGAGAATAAACTTTCTGATAAAAGGAAGTGATTTTTTATTAGCAAAGTCAGATCCATTGAAATTATTTGTTTATTACATACGTACATGTATGTACATAGATGCGTACATCCATTCTATAGGGAACAGCAAAATTATATAAAATGAAGTAATATGAACAGATTGCAGCTTTTTTACATACTTTTTTTTAGGGATGTTTTGTTGTTTTGGGGTTTATTTTACTGATAATCTTTTATATAAACTTTTTCCATCTATCTTACTTCTGTTATGACACATTGATGATTTGGAAGTCAGTTAAATGTATTTATGATGTGCAGTAGCAGCAGCAGCATCTCTGGCCATCACAAGTTCTTTCATATCACTGGGGTCCATTACTGTACTTCTCTCTCGTCAGTTCATGACAGACTCTTCCCTTTCATAGCTTGATAATCATCATCAAATTTAATGTAAGCAGCATGAGAGTTATTTTTGTACGAAAGTTTTATAAGAGTAAATTGCCTTCCAACTAGCATCTGGTTCAACTCAAAATGAAATCCATCAACTTCCGTTTGATAACTTCTTCTTAATTTATTCCTGTTTGTCCCGTTTTCCGCAAGACCAACAAACTATCTTCAACATTAACGAAACAATACTACGAACAGAATTCTGTATAAGACGAGTAGATTATGATTGATAAATTGAAAATACATTTGTATTATTCGAGTAGTGACAGTCAACAATAGTAATGCGTCGTTCTCAATTGAAAATAAATAAGCAACGAAAATTGAAGAGTAAATTACGCGTCTTATTCATTTTGTTGTCATCCTATGTGGGACAAGAAGAGTTGAGAAATCAGAATGTAAAAGGAAGATTAGAAATATGACGAGCAATAAATAAATGATAAAAAAGATGTAAAAAGTGTGACAAAAACTGATAAAGAGAGTAAGTCAATATTGAATAAATGAGACAGAATAAAAAGCGTGAAACTTAGAATGGAAAGACTGAATAAAAACTATAAGAATGGGGGAAAAAGAAATTAGGAAAATATAAAAAATGGAAAGAATTATAAAAGGGAAAAGGGAGATAAATAACAGGGAATCATTAATTTTTAAGATATTTATATTTTTAGTTTAGTTTTCTTTTTGTCTTTTTATAATCGCAGAGGCTTGGAGACGTTAACTCAATTATAAGTCTGCTTCGTTCATCCGCTCTGCTTGTCTGTTTAGCCGTTTCCGTTTTCTCTTTTCTCCTCATTATCCAAGTATTCGTATCTGTAATGAAGCTAAAGCAAAATTTGAACTGTAATGAGAGAGAAATACTTAAAAACCTAATTAGAATTTATGAAAACTAAACTGGCATGTTTTTTTAGTAAGGTTTGTAGTCTTTGTTCTTAGAACACCAAAAGATCTTGCAGCTCTCATCAATCATCTACGAGGATCGATTTCATTTGCCACTTTTCTTTAAAAAAATCTTTTGTTGGTTGTTTTTTTTTTTAGTATTTGCTTCATGCAGATTTGGACCAATACTCTACTATCAGACACATATACAAATCGGTATAAAAAATACACATAGAACGTTCATTTTCGTGTTACTGACTTGGACCAGTCAATTAAGAAAGATTTTTAGAATACGTTTTTACATGTGTCTGCATGTGTGTACGTTTATGCATGTCTATATGCATGAAGAGGATGTGGACAGAATGCTTCATCTGTGATAAACGTCGGTCTTTAGCGACCGTCTTTACTTTTCGGAAGTCAAATGACAAAACTTAAATGATAGAGAATGTTTGTAGAAAAGGTATTAATGCATTTTTCCACCCAACCGATCGGTTAATTGGAAAGTGTATACTGGGTTCACTAGCCCTGGGTTCAACCCAGTCTAGGAGAAGGAAAACTCTTAATTCAAAACCGAGAAGAAAACAACGGGAAACCACTCCCACTAACTCTAACAAGTCATAGCATTTTACAGATAATATAAAAACAGGATCTGTGCAGAGCTATGATCACCTACATCCTAAGGAGATATGGCATTTCTGTGTTAACGAATCGTCGACCAACAAGAACAAAAATCGGGCAAGAAATATCTAGAGCAACAAAGTGCAGGAAGTTATAGAGTGCCTTTATTGCCGCGTCCTGAAGGTAAATGTTATATAAAAGAAAATCGAAACAGCACGTGCAAGCATTTACAGTCAGTAAAAACGTTTAAGACCACTTTGTAATTTTACTATCTTAAAGTTAAAAAAACAATCCAGTAACAAGTAATTTCTGAGAGACTGACTTCATTTTATTTACAAGTCAAATAGTCCAGCGGTCACTATTTTGTATGACATCTGTAGAGTATGCTGAGAATCGCGTTGTTATGTACAAACTTCATTAATAGCCTCTCTCGGTGCTTCGGTACTTGAAGGCTGTTTTGCTGCAACTTTATTTTTAACAATCAATTCCCATAAATTTTCAATTGCGTTCAGACTATTCCCCAGCTGTTCCAGTCTTTCACCTTGATCCGGTTGTAAAAAAATACTGAGTTAACTTTGACTACTGGCATGGAGCGACATCATGCAGATATATTGTACACTGATGAATGTGCATATGCACTTCCAGTTTTCATCTACGGTAGTTCCACATACCTTGAACCATTCATCGTTGTTTCTGGAGACAAGAAATAGAGTTCAGCTGTTCCAGATTTGGACATAGCATCCAAAATCATCTGGATTTATGGATGCTTCATAGTCTGAATTTATACTTTTCATTAATTAAATCTCTTACCAGGAGGTCTTCTAATGTTTCTTTTACGCATAATGATCTGTTACATCTAAAATCATAACTTTTCTCGAGCCTTCAGCTGTCCAGGTTTCATGTTGCTTAGTAAATGCCAGACACTTGGATTTCATAGCTTGCTGTTCGCCGGTTTTAATGATTTTAAACTAAACTCGAATCTCAGATGACGTGAACCCATCATATAACTTATATTTGTAACATTTTGAATCAGAAAAATATGTATCTTGTTATAAGAACATGTCGGGGATCGTGCACCAAATGTGTTTCATCAAATGGTCATCTCTGCAACTGGGTTTTCTTGGACGTTCACATTTATACTTGTTACTAAATGGCCCTGACTTTTGGAAATTCACGACAGCAGTGTGCACAGTTCGTTTGCTACAGATAAGTCTTTATCGCATAGAACCATAATTTGAGCCACCCTCTTTCGTGTTGACGAAAGAGAGCATACATCCTAAACGTAATTCACTACACATACTATCACAATAGCTGCGAATTTGGCATCAACAAAAGCATTTTGATCATAAATCATGTGTGAATAATGGCTAATACAATAACAAAAAGTTAGTGCATAATACAATCTCATATGATACAAGGTAATTGTTGTGGATTCCGGGATGAAATCCGGTAGCAAATAATAACAAACGCCAAGAATGAATATAGGAAAATAAATGTATTAATGTAATAATACAAACTGGTAATACAGGTTAGTAGTTCCAGGAATGCGGGTTAGTAGCAAAATATATATACAGTCTTTGATATCGATGTATCGCTGCATGACTTCTTACTGAGTCTAACGTGCTCATTACTGTGACTCTTGCCACTACGTTGTTCTACTCAACCAACTCGACTTCTGCTACTACTGTCCGACTCTTCAGGTATTTACTGGTAGTAGTATGTGTATACCTTGGGTGAGTCCATTTGTGTAAAAAGGGCATAACCCTCAACAGTAATGCAAAACCAAAAGAAAATAAGCTTTTTCAGCTGAGTGGTCTTTAACTTTTCTTAACGACTGTAATGCAAAAATAAACTTCAAAACATCGTAAATATTTTCCGTTCAATCAGAGACACATACGACTTTCATTTTACGGAACCCTGTTCAACTATTAAAATATGTCTTTTTTATATAGGTTTGTCAATAATGACAATGATCAAAGAAGTTAACAGAATATTCTCAAACTACTCACACTGTCACTAATCACGTATATCTCGACATTGTGTCGATTCGAGTATTCACGATCACAACACATCACACGACACTTCTACATTAGTACAACTAAACCAACTTTGCAAGATACCATTAGTTCTAAACTCTTATGAACGTCTTCGCTACAATTTTCATCAATTCAACTCATTGTAGAAACGCGTAATCCTTATTGTTATTTTTACTACTTATTCCGTAAACGTCTTTCTTTATTCCTTCAAAAGACCAAACATTATGCCTGTTATGGGTCCTTACCTATAACTACAGAATGAACTCTTCCTAACACTATGTATACTACGCCTCTCAAGAGAGAGGGACGATTCGAGTCGAGCCGATAGTAGTTCACTCCAAACCAGACTGACAGTCATACTAACACCTTCCACATCTTGTATTATTATTCCGTGTAATGTATCTTCGTTATTTCTACTCTTCTGTTCGTGTTGTTCTTCCTTGGTCCTAACCTGGACCATAACAATGCCTTGTTGCTAAATACATTCAACTTCATCTACTTGAAACACAGTGCCATGCAACTAGCCACACATTATCAACTGATGACCTGACTTCAGTTCACAAACTTCTAACTCCAACATTGAAATACTTCCATAAAATGATGATTTCGATTTTACCTGCCCAAGAACGAATGCTCAATATATATTTTATATATTAAACTATACACAAAAGCCATCCTATCAATACCTCCATAGGCATATAGAAAATAAACTTTTTTCCAAATTACACTCCTTTAAAATTATATTTGATCTAATGATAGATATTATAAATGCCATAGTACAACTGTAGTTTTAGTTATTCGTTCGGTTTTATTTGTTATTATAAAATATCTTATAATCCTTTTATTAAAATTTTTAATGTATTCTTTTCTGTTTTCTTGATATTGCATGTCATTTTCATATCTTAAACGAAAGCAATATACTTAAGAAATAAAAATTAAATGAAGAAGAAGTTACACCGTAAATAGTGTGTAACCTACATGAAACCAACTTATCTCGTACGAATAAAAAATGTAATATCAATATACATTCCCTAAACCCGTTTCTTGTGAATTATATCCTCATTGGGTACTCTGTAAATGTGGTCATTTATCAAAGATGGCTGAATCTTGCAAAGATCACATAAAAAGGGAAAGAATTAAAATGATAAATAATGAATGTAAGGATTCGAATATCTACGGCTATTTCCTTGGACGGGTTTTTGCATCTGGAATGTATAAGAAGGAATTTCTTCTTTAAAAATACATTTCCCCTGCACTGATGAAGAAATATGACTGAAATCTTGAAACCAATTTCTTCCCAAAGAACAGACTCTCTGTGAATTAAATTGCAGTCGGGAAAAGAGAAATCAAATCCAGATAATATGCGTTTCCATTATTTAATGTCTAATAGACGTAAACAATTATGTCATTAAATAAAAACTAAATTCATGTTGTAACTGATCAACATATAAGTTTATAGAAAATAAGTATGTCCCCATATTCAAGTCCATGAATAAACACATGGCAGAGATTAGAAACGAAACACGTGGTAAAAATGTGTGGAAATGTTCCTCGTATGAATAACAGAAATTCTCCTCATCTACATTTATCTAAACTTTTGCTTAATGCATTGAACTCTACACACTATTATATGCGACTAAATCAATTCATATGCCGATTTACTGGCACAAAATTACGGAAGGAAATAAGCATTGTTTAAAAGAATATTTTATTGCCTGGAAAGTAGATAAATTATTTACTGAAATATAGGAAATAACTAGTCAAAATTTTCAAGCACTTTCAATAATATTTTTTTTAAAAAAAGTAAAGCTGCACATATTTTACCTTACCTTTAAGTATTATGGATTATGAGTTTAAGAATTTTCAATACACGCGTATTTCTCGATATAACGGAGAGCGGAATCGAACCAAAATAAACTAAACAATCGGCTAAACAGTTGTTTCTAGTACATAACTGCTGAGCATCTTTCTTAAGAATATTTTCGATGCAAAATAAATTTATTGATTAATGTTATTGTTTTAATCACATGTAAACAAACAAGTAAACAAGATGCTGCAGTCAATGAGACAATCGAACTTAGGGTAAATTATTAATTGATTTCTTTCCTGGTATTGATATATATATATGAAAATACTACTGTGATATTTTAACAACAGTTGATGACAGACAGAAAGAAAATTAAAGGGACTCCATGATAAGGTAGTAAAGAAAAGCAAGATATGATGACTAACCAATAAGAAAACAGAATTATAGTCGTTGGCAAGATGAACAACACAACATGCATGCTACAAATGGAGGTGACAAAATCAAGCAAGCACTAGCGTTATAACAGACGGCTGAAAATGTGACACCGAAATCCGAAGCGCATTGGAATAGGAATATTTCGTTAGTGCTCAACAATATATCGATTCTCCTATATGGCAATGTATGCTTAACAATCTTCTCACACTGATGTGGTTCTACACGAAGATGCTGAGAATACCGTGTACGGAGCCTGTGAGAAAACAGGAGGTTTTAAGGAAAATGGAAACAAACAACACTTGTAGTTAAAATCACAAAGAGTTGAAATTTATAGAAGTCATAATGAGGAAAGAACGCTTTCACTCACCGGACATAATGGAAGTTAGAGGCGCAGAGCAAAATATCAAGTAACCTATCTAAAAAGATTGTGTAAATGGATGACAGAATAGGGATCGCTTAAAGCTGCAAAGAATAGAAAGTTGTGGAAAGTCATGATCACCTACGCCCTAAAAGAAGAAGACTGTAATATTTATTTAAGTTTCTTATGAAATGTAATTCACGTGTGAAAAATTTTAAAAAGTAAAAATGCTCGTAGATAATTTTAAAAAAAACCATCAAAATAAACATATAAAACAATTTTTGTTTAATACTATATCGATCATGTCGTAGGCGATCATGGCTTTTCACAGAGTTCATTTTTTTATTATCTGAAAATTGCCAAATCCTCTTGGGAATGATGGTGGGAGGGTTTTCTATTGCTTTCTCTACGGTTTGGAATTAAAAGTTTTCCTTCTCTTAAACTGGTTGCCAGCCAAGTCTAGAGAGTTCAGTCTACACTGCTAAGTCCATATTTAACGCAAGATTACATTATACATAAACATGAAAATGGTTTAAGCCAGGTCTTTTATTTTAAAGACCAAAATGTCAACTGACTAATGGGTAAATCAAACAAAATAATTTATGCGCGTACCCAGATAGATAGATAGATAGATAGATAGATAGATAGATAGATAGATAGATATAAACTTGTACAAATATTTAGAGTAAAAGGAATAGCGGTTATTAATAGTTAAAGCCTCCAATGCGAATGATAGAAACGAGAATAGAAATGGAATTCGGTATAATTCAGCAGTTGTTTTATTAGTGCACGGAAAAGATTTCAAAAAGACTTGAACTGCACAGAAAACAGCCGATTGCTATGATCTCCATTTTCTTTTGGGTTGCATATGTAAAATGAAATAATATTTGGGTTTAACGACTGAAAATCAGTAACTTAATGTTATTCCTCTCGACGATCCCGTTTTCGATATGTAGAACGAAATAACATTTGTAACATAATATTTAATTCGCCAATATAAATGTTATCATTAATTTATCTATCCAAAATAAATAACGCTTAAAAATGCATGGGGACTCGCAGATGTTTTACCTATATTTTTCCTATCTGCTTGTGTAATCAGAGCTTTATGAAATCAAAAAAGCGGCATTTGATTTTTCGGTGGGCAAAGCAGAAACAAAAAAGTGAAGCGAGTAAAGAAAAGCGAAGATGCATGCTTTGCTCAAAAGGCATGCCTTCCTGACATCTCCATGACTGATGACTTCTAATCAATGTTTATCTCCTCTGCTTTATTCCCAAAGAGAAGTTGCATATTTTTAAAAAAAGCTTATTTCTGTATTTATTTATTTTTTTAGCAAAACGAAACATCAGAAGGAACAATCTTGGAGCTTTGTCTAATTTTAGGTTTTCCTACTTCATCATAAGGATAGTTATCAAAATTATTCCACTTTACTTTAATATTGCTTGTTGGAATAAGGAACTATCAGGAAACCTGCAAGTAGAAACCAAAAGATATAAAGTGTTATTCTTTTTCTTTCTTTCTTTCTTTCTTTCTTTTTCTTTATGCTATCAATAATAAAAGCTCTGTAGAGATTCTAACAAAATAACAAAAATATCTCTCCTTGAAGAATATTATATTATATAACAGAAAGTACACAAATAAGGCCGTTGACAAGTGTTCTGAAGTAATAGGTAGTATGTAAAAATAATCTTCATATATATATATATATATATATATATATGTGTGTGTGGAGGGTGAAAGGCTTGTATATTCCTTTGGATAGGTCACAAATTGCATCCATAAATTTAATCACCTTAGCTTTGGTGTTAGTTGTGATATTTAGTCCATGGTCCTTGAAAAATTTAATAAGTTATTTTCTAATGCGATCTGTATATTGTGGGTTGGTATTACATAGGAGGATAACTTGAGATCATTTTGATAGCAACAAAACTGTTTGTACACTTTCACTAAAGAACTTTATAATCACAAATACATTAGCAAAGAATCTAATCATCTCCCCAGGAATTTTAAATAATTTGCACAAAAAAGTGCAGCATAAGCTCTCTAATAGCTCTAGTAATAGAGATATTTTCGACAAATATAAAAGTAAATATATAGATGCACTAATAAGAAGCAAACACAAATTTAATCTAGAATACCTCAACCATAAAAAGACTGAAAACAAAACGCATAAACACAGAAAACGCAACATAATTTTGTTTAACCCACCATATAATAATAATGTCAAAACCAACATAGGTAAAATTTTCTTTAATTTAATCCACAAACATTTCAGCAATATTCCATTGCACAACAATATTTTCAACAAGAAAAGCAATAAAATTAGCTACAGTTGTACAAAAAAACCTTGCGTTATTTGCAAAGCTAGGATTGAGCATAATGGAGGGGCTAAATTTTATTTTCCTTCCACTGCTAACCATTGGAAAACTCAGAATTACCATCATAAAATGACTTTTACCAATAAGCAATATTCAAATAACACGTCACTCCCTAAATTATTTCTGGGAAATCAAGACAGTACACACCTGTAGTAAATTAGGATATCAAAGCTATAATAAAACCTTTTAAGCTCAACAAGGATAAATGTAGTCTGTGCCTATTAGAAAAAACGAACTTTACCCAAACACATCGATAATCATAATCTGCCGAAGAAGCGAAATGAGTTTATGATTGCATGCCACCACAGAACGAAATCTCTTCTCAAATATTTCGATACTGGCTAGAGGAATTATCATACCATCTGTGTAATACTTCAAATGACCTTCCGCTAATATTTATTTATTATTTATTTTTCCTTATTCAATTACCTCCCTTACACCATCCTAGCGTTTAACGGGTTTTAACCTAGAGTTTCTTTTTCGTTTTATTATTATTTTTTATTATTGTTTATTTTTATTTTCTTTATGCTATATTCTTTTTTGCTTACCCACGCCTTTTATTTGGTAACTATCAACTATTTTAGTTCGCAATAATCTTATCCGTTGACTCAATACACATTAACGGAACAATATCCCTATTATACTTGCTTAGTAACTTAGTTTATTTTTCGATTTCCAGACTATATTTTGAATTTATACGCCAATATTATATTATATTTATAATAATCTTAAAATTTAAATTTTGAATCCACTCACATAATGTAGCGTTGCTCTCATGGGAGCAAAAACACAATCGTATTGAACAGTTCGGAACTTTTTGTACCTGAATCGTACTCTAAACGTGTATATATGTAATTATTAGTATATACTTTATAGCTCTGTTTAACTACAATAAGCACTGTTTTGTCTACACCATTGATTAAATAAATAGTTATTAGTAGTGTGTACGTAATCGCTCATATATATGGTTGATCGTACCTCTTTATTTAGATTACTCTTACATCTATCTATCTAGCTATATATATATATATATATATATATATATATATATATATATATATATATATATATAGTTTTAAAATGTGCTATATTTACGGGATTAAGTGCTCAATATCAGAGATAGAGCGTATGTAAATATAAATATAAATGTGAACATTGAAGTCACACACTCAGAGGCGACATGCTGTTTCATACTAGACACAATCGTCAGGCCGCGAGTGTTGGATTTATCTCGAATATTTATATATATATATATATATATATATATATATATATATATATATATATATATATGGGTCAATGGTGCATTGTGTGTAATCCATTCTAGCGGTTACTTTGGCGAGAGTGGCTTGTTTTATTTATTTATTTATTTTGGTTAATTTATTTTACTTGTTTTTATTTTCATTTTGTATTTTATATATTTATTTATTCTTTTCGGTTTTCGATGTTTTATTAACGTAGTAAAAATGTTTTGGGGATTTGTTTAGGTCGCCTGTTTAATAATTCGTTTTGGTCTGGGAAAATAAAGCTATTTATTCGTCAAATTTTTGGATTGATTGCATAGTCTATTCTGCTATGTTGGCGGGGAACAGTTTGTTTATTATTTTATTTATTTATTTATTTGGATTGATTATTTTTTTTACTTGTTTTTGCTTATTTATGTTTATTTTTATTAGTTCTAACGGTTATTTTAGCGGGAGCGATTTGTTAATTTATTGATTTATTTGGATTAATTTTTACTAATTTTTTATTATTTATTTGCTTATTTTTTATTTTTTATATTTTTATTTACTCTATTCGATTTTCGATTTTTTTTATCGTTATAAAGCAGTTATAACTATTTTCTCATCCAATTTTTGGACCCGCGAAATCCTACGTATATATTTACTACACGAACTAATAGATAACAATGATACATGACTATAGTCCTGTATCATTGTTATCTATTATTCTGGGACGACGATCTCATAATCTTAAACTATAAAAAACAAAACAGAGACAATACAAGAAAAGCAATAATAAAGATTTTCAAAAATAACGGATTTGATATAGATATAAAAACTAACCGAAACGAAGTAGATTTTCTAGATGTTACTTTCAACCTAAGAAAAGACACATATAAACCATACATAAAACCCAATGATAAACCACTCTATATACACACATCTTCCAACCACTCGCCTTCTATAATCAAACAGATACCAAAATCGATTAACCGCAGGCTTTCCGACAATTCTTTCAATGAAACCATATTTAACGAAGCTAAGAAAGACTACGGAACAGCCCTAAAAGATAGTGAATTCCCGGCAACAATCACATAGTGAGTGTTGACTTCAATATTCACTTTTATACATACATACACACACGCACACACACACACGCACACACACACACACACAAATATATATATATATATATATATATATATATATATATATATATATAATTTCTACAATTATCAAAATGAGAGCACTAATTCGAAGATTTATATTTCCTCAGGTCAAAATTGAAATACAAATCATTAAGAAGCAGAAGGAATCCACCATGATAACCAAGTGTCGAAACCATCAGACATTTAAAGGTTCCAAAACGCAAACAGACGTCTTTCGGAACTATTTCATAGTAGATATAGTCATTGATTCAACGTATTACTATCATCTAGTGGCCATGAGTACATTCCCTGTATCGAAACAATATACATTGGTTCGGCAGGAACGAACAAAATAACACAATTAACAGATATCCCATATTAGTTGAATAATGGACACCTGAAGATGGCCAGGGAAGACTTGGCCGAAATGTTGTATTTATAATGGCATCTACAATAATGACGATAGGAACAATAGGTCGAAAAAATTAAAGTATTTGTTTGAAGAAGGACTTGCCAGAACACTTGAATTCAGTTCAAATAAAGGTAAAATGACAATTAACCAAAAATGCGTGAGAGGGAAAAATCGTCAATCTCATACTGAAAAAGACTTTCAATTTTTCAATGTCGCAGAGTTGGACGATTTTGATGCATTGAAGACAAGAGACGGATAAACACACATTGGAAATCACGAATGACAATTCAGTGTACTAAGTAAAGGCTTTGATGTAAAAGGCGGGAATGCATGGACACGAGAGTTATTTCGAGAACAGAAAAGGCAGGCTAAGATGTAACGACTGAACTTCCATTTTAGTGCTAAACATTTTCACATGATATTACTGAATCCATTAAAATACAGAATGAAATTCTGACAGGCAAGCTAAAAATAAAATTTGAATTTTTATCAAATGTTTTATCATCAAAGATGATCTTAAACGTTTTCAGAAAATTCACTCTTGTAATGTACCATAGTTCTATTCTTCATCAGCTTCTGCTTATACGCACTGTTAATTCAAAGTAACTTACGTATGTAGGTCTATTGGGATTTCTACTTGAGGAATCCATGGCATTGCCAAGACAATGAAACATTGCTATTTTGGAATTGATTTGTTCATAAACAAATTCTTTTCCATCTGATGTTAATGCTGTTCTCCAGCAAGTGATGCTGTTCCGTATTATTGTCATAAAGTTTTAACCACTCCAACCCTGTCTATGCATTTTAGGATCCACGAGTGTGGTGCATATCGTAGGCCTTGCGAAAATCTATCCAAGCGATAGTTCGTTAATCGCCTCCTGTAATATTTAAGAATCGCCTTGTGAAACATTTCGGTACGTGTTATTCTCATCAGGAAGATCATTTTCACTAAAGTGCAAATAGATGTTCCTGTTAACTAATTCCACATCAAAGGCAAGCAAGTAATGGGTCTTTAATTACCTGTCTGTTTTTTTAAGTATCTTTCATTATAAGTATTGTCGTCACTTAATCATACATTCTGGTACCATACTCTGATCTAAGCATTCTTGTAAATGTTGTTGCAACAGATCATGCAGGCCTATTAGCTTTTTTTAAACCAGAAACACCGACCAAGGCCTATCCCAGTTGCTTTCCAGTTTAGCCATCTTTCAAACTACACTTTCAACATCCTCCAATGCAATGGTTTTATTTTCTTGCATAGGCTTCCTGCGCCCTTACCTCTGATAATTATGATGGATCTTCATTGTGCTTGATTTCATCCAACTAATTTTGCTCCAAAAATCTGTTAATTGCTATCAGTTTAATTACTTTATTCATATTCCGAATTTCTGAGATTCTTTCTGTCACACAATATTAGAAATGTCAGTAGTTTGTATTCACCCTTTTCTATTGTCTCAAACCACCTATTGTGTACATCTCCCTCCTCTTCGCTAATGTCAGCTGTTTCTGTGGTCACTGTATTTGTGTCCGCGTCTTCCCTGCCTGATACACTTATGTATCTTCTTCAGGAGAAGTCTGAATACCTTCAGTCTCAGCACAATGATGTTCAGCGCCCTCCAAAGATTTCATGAACAGGCTTCCTAATATCATTTTACTCAAGGTCAGTTAACCACTTTTTCAGTGTAATTTTCTCTCATGATCAGTATGTTACTGCTCACTGAGTCATTCAAGCTTGTTTCTGAGTTGACATTCTGTCTAGATCTTTCCCTTTCGCTTTCTATAGCCTTGTTTCTTACGTTCGCTTCTGACGTAATATTCTAACATCAATTTATTGTTCGCAATTTTTCTACATGCAGCTCCTGTGATAGTCTCAATGGCCAACTCGGTATTATATCTGATCTGTTGGTGTGTATATTGTGGTCGGTACGTGTCCCCGAACACTGTAACATTTTCCCCTCCTAGCACTAGTGTTGATATGTGTTCATGCCGTTTTCCTGTATAGGGAAGGTTATAATATTGTCATATCTTATACTGTGAGTATTTTCCTACCCTATCATGACTTTAAATATATTTGTGACTAAAACAGACGGTCAGTAGCTTCCTCAAAATTTGTACAATTGCAACATGTTTTGTGTTTTCTTTTGGCGATTTTGTTCATATACTGACATATTTAAAGCCACACATAAAAAAGTTTTATGTAATAGTAAAGTATTTATAAAATATCAGTCAGTCAGTCAGTTAATTGTCAGATACGTTTGGATGATTATGTATCTTTTGATTCATGACTGACTACGTAGAATATTTTCCCCGCAGTAGTTTACGGTTTCTTACTGTTGTAGACTGGTACCCAGTCTGTCCTCTTATTTAGAGATGAATTCATACCTTATCCAACGGTATGTGTGCGTAAGTGAATATAACGAACGCTGGAATTTTAACTCTGCTTCCCCAATTTGTCATCCCGAACCGTTATCCATTACACGCAACAACAACAACAACAATAATAATAAAATATGCTGATTTTCTATCACATTGGAAAGCTAGTATTCATGGTGAAGAATGTTTTATGTAAAGCCATTTTTCTGAATGAAACAAAATGAGTTTTACTTTGTGGCAAAAAATTGTGGAAACAACTTCTAGTTACTTTTAATTTATTTGAGATTTTTCTTAAACTTCGGATAAGATCAAAATTTCATATAATTTTAAATACCATCTTGGTCAAACATATATTGCGATAAAGTTATCATTTGCCAAGTCAAATTGTAAATTAACAGTTTTGAAAAATTACTCTATGAAAGGAATAAAATCAATAAAACTTTTTAAAAGTCGCCAATGTTCTGACTCGTTGATGTGATCCATATATTTTAATTGGTATGTTTTGAAGTTAAAATGATAAGCAGCCAACATTTATATTAAAGGAAAACAACAAAGTAAATAGACATTCCACTGGAAAAAAATATTTAAAATTCGTATAGATTGTTAGTCTTCCTATTTTGTCAATTTTATTCTTGTTGTGCACGTCGTTTTAATTTTTCTGGAAAAAGAATGTTGCATCTATTTCAAAGATTGGGCAAATGTAGATCTTAAGCAAATTTAGTTCTACTATCACGACACAATTCCTTTATCTAAATAAAAATTAAGAATGGATCGTTGCCATTCTGCCTTTTCTTCGTCTCACACTCACACACACACACATATGTAGCTTTATACAAGCAAACGATTACATGAAGAAGTGCTCACAGATATCTGAGCCTATCGTGGTCATGTTGATCCCAAGAGTGTTGCGGTACCAATCAATTCCCAATGTCTGCCATTAGACAGTCGTCTCTGCCTTAACTGACTGACTTTTTAACGCTAATGCAATAACTTCTTTGCTTTTCAGGTGACATTCTATCTGTATCTCGTTCGTCCCTTGAGACACGTGTCAATAAGTCTCATCAAAATTATAAAGCGGTGATATTTTCTTTATTTTAGAAATTCAATCATTTTCTGTCCAACTCAGGCAACCACTGTTTTGTGTCAATGCCCACTTGGGGGTTATTTCTCTCAATTTTTAACCTCCTATTTGTTTGCCCGTGTGTCGCCGTCGTTGTCGTCGAGACAGTGGAACACAGCCGCACTGAACGATGGACTCACTCGATTTGCATACTTTTTTCTTGTGCTAACGAATAGCACTTCAATACATTAAAATGTGGCTTTCTTTGTTGATCGACCCCCATTTATTGCATAAAAATGAATTTACAGAAGTAAAAATGAGTTTATAAGAAATTTAAAAGATAAAATTAGTTTTTATGCGCGAAGTTCTTTAACTTGTCTCATTGTTTTTTCAACTCTAAATTAGGAAATGTTATTACTAATTTCTGCTCTTCCCACATAAATATAAGAAAAAAGACAACTCTTTCATTCCTCATACTCAGATACTTCTAGTATCCATGATACAAAAGTTATTTCAAGTAGACGACTTTGCTGGAAGAAGACAATCCTGATTAATGTTTGTTTAATTTTTAATTTGTATTTCTTAGTTATTTTAATATTGAACATTACAAAAATAATGTTAATTGCATAATGTCAAATATCAAATTTGATCAAATTTTTCACAATAATATTGCTATTAACCAACTGACATTGGTAGAAGTTTCAGAAATCTCTTTTTGTGCTATTCTTAAAGCCATTTTCTTGTTCTTTCCAATGTTTTATATTATTTCTTTGTTATCTGTTCAACTTATTTATAATTTCCAATGTTGCTTTCTCATAGCACAATAACTATGCAATATTTTATTTCTCTTTTGCGATTATATATTTTTACGGACCAGGTTGACCTGATTGAAATTAATATAGAGATAAATAAAAAAAAGAAAATCTCACACAACTAAAACTTTATATATTTCTAATAAAATACATATTATAATCTGAAATCCCCATGATTTATCACATAAATATTAACGATATCCGTGAAAATTGAATTGCATAATAAAATTTGACATTTGTTATCATTTTACGCATAAATGCAAGCTTGCGTGTATGAAGAAAAACGGAAGTGCAGTGAGTATTAAAAACTTTCATTTTTCATGGGCCTTTCAAGCTTTCTTAAAACGTCTGAAGCTACAGGAAGTTATTTTTATGAATTTTTCATCTTTTCACTGAAACATTCTTCTGAAAGTGTTACTGTTTTCAATCAATATCTCAGCCAGAATTACACTAGTGATGATTTACTACTATCTGTGAGAAGACATATTTTTAAGTATCCAACAATATTTGCATCATAAAATAGGTATCACTTTGGATAAACGTAAAAAAAATCATCAACCAGGTAAGCCACGGTGAAAGTGAATATTTTTATCCAATAACAAATCACATGGTTTGGTAGATATTTCAAGAAATAGCCATTAGAAATTCCTGGATTCTGACTGGAAGAAGTTTTTTTTTTTTTATTATTATTATTATTATTATTATTATTATTATTATTATTATTATTATTATTATAATAGTTTCTATTTGCATAAACAATTCTTGTATCGTGGGTTATATTTCTTTCCTATAACTCAGCAATGTGTGATAGGAATGCAATAACGTGAGGGTAAAGGAAAGAAGTTCAGCCGTGAGGTCGTTTACTTATTCATTCATCAAAGAAATGGATATCGAGTAAAGCACTCACCAGATTAAAAAAATAGAACTTTAGACATTTCTTGAGATTTTTGATGATGCGTTTATTTTGTTTATTGGGCGAGATTTTTTCCTATGCGAAATTTGGCAGATTTACAATATCGAAAGTTTTTATGCAAGCAGGCATATGTGAAATATTCTAGAAAGGAATTATTAGTATAAAGATGAAAGCAATCGGCTGATCTTCCCATAGTTATACAAAAGAAAGAAAGAAAGAAAGAATGAATGAATGAATGAAAGATTGTTCGTGCATTGAAGGAAATGAGATCAAAACTGTCAAGAAGTGGGACTTTAGAGATATTAAAAATGATGCTTGAAAGGAATCTGAAAAAATGACAAATAAATTTAAAAAATGCAAATAACAAAAAAATTAAAAATAAATTAAAAAATGACAAATAACAAATAAAGAAATATGATAGAAGAAGCAAGGATAAAAATTCTGGAAAAATTGAAAAAGCAAAAATAGAAAAATGGCATCGCCAATTAACTGAAAATCACAAGTGGAATAAAAAGGAAAGCAAAAACGATCCAAAAAAAAGAAATAATTGAATCGACCGCAAAGACTTTGCCAACATTTAGTCACTTGCCATTCAAAAGCAAATAACTTAAGCTTTTGAATAGACAACATCAAAGACATTAGTGACAAAAGCTGGAGTTGCAGTTTCATATGATAACATAATAGATAAACAAAGATAATCCGTTGATTTAGCCGACTCAAATAATAACCAGGTTTTGGAAGTAAAACCAATGTCTTAAATCTTTGATTGGCATGTGAGAATCATCTCGAAAGTAAATTTATGGATTCAGTTAATGTTAATTTGGAGAAGCAGAAATTATAAATATTGGAAGAAAATAGGCGGTTTCATTCTTTGGAATAGGTGAGAGATGCTCAATCGACTTCTTGTATTAACAACCCACCCAGTAGAATCAAGATAATGTTAGAAACTATTTTTATTATTACTTACAGGGTGCGATGGGTAAATTGTTGCTATTTTATATTTTTGATTTCGTGCATGCGCGTTGTTCGATTTTTTCTTTTTTCGAGCGCACAGTTTAGTAGGGTCAGTTGGGACCTTCTGTGAGAAAAAAGCACCATGACGCAATTCACTCCGCCAGAAATTTAGAAACGGTATGCTGTACTGCTTGGCATTCTCACCGGAAACTCCAATACTAACATTTCAGAGTGTTTGAGTGTCAATCTGATGACAGTGCAGAAGATTCGGAAAGAGTTGGGTAAGTCTAATGGTGATTACGAATGTACGGCAGCTCGGAAAACTCACTCTGATCGTTCTGATAAAAAAAGAACGCTGGAATTTGTTGGTGAGGGCCTTAGACTCAACACGGAGGCCTACATCAAGTGCCTTGAGGAGGTAGTGCTGCCCTGGTTCTAGAGGGTAGCTGCTGGAAAAGCCTATGTCTTGGAACAGGACTCTGCATCATGCCACACAAGCAGGAGTACACAGTCATGGCTGTCAGACAATTTCTGCGAACGGATCACTCCTTACATCTGTCCACCTAACTCCCTAGACTGCAACCCCATTGTTTATTATGTGTGGGATGCGAAAGACAAATAAAATTTCTTGTAAGACCAAAGATGAACTGAAGGCAAGGATTATGGCCGTATTCACCAACTTAAACAAGGAGGCCATCCAGAAGAGTTGCTGGAGATTTCGATGTCGTCTGGAGACCGTGGTTAAAAGGCAATGGCGATTTATTGAAAAAATTTAATCTTTATTATTTCAAGATATTTTTGTGTAATTTTAATAAATATGTTTGTTAAAATGGAATGTCACTGTTATTTTCATTTTTGCGTAATTTAGATGACAATTTTATCCATTGCACCCTATATATTCATTTATGTTCGAATCCTACCGAAGAGAGCATATTTCCCTCTAATTAAATGTCTCGTATATTCAGGCCGGTAGACGAAAATAAATAAATATAATGTTTAATAAATAAACGAAGCGTCTAACTCAAATACGAGTATCCACTTAAACATAACGTTTAATAAAATCTATCGGATTAATAAACCTATCTATCCCTTTCTTTGTATTATATATATATATAAATATATATATATATATATATATATATATATATATATATATATATATATATATATATATATATATATATATATATATATACATATATATATATATATATATATATATATATATATATATATAATATATAGATATTACATATATGTAATATATGTGTGCGTGTGTGAATGGACATGTGTATGACGAAAAGGTTTTACGGATATTTTCAAACTCCTTGATATGCATGTTTTGGGGTACGCCCCCATATAGAATTGGGGATACGTGAAAGCACATAATGATTTCATAATTTGCTTGATTACATATTTATTTCTATCCAGGGAATCTGTGTAGTTGAATATATATATTACTTGTGTAAGTTTATAAGCGTGCTCGTGCGCGCGTGTGTGTGTGTGTACGCGTGCAGTTATCCCATATGGATACAATATTTTTACACTTCATTAGCATTCCATTTCTCAACATTTCGAATATGTATTTTCGCTGGAAAATGCTTCCCTAATGGCCTTATCAGAATTTTTTCATAGGTTTTTGATTATATAGTTTGCTTTATTACAAAAAAATGTACAGTTGCTTATCACGCCTGACGGTGGCATGTTTTTAATGTCATTCATAAAAAGAAAATTCTTATGGCAGTAATTAGCATATAACGAAAGCGACTTATAAATCAAATACAGCTAGTTCTCGCTTCTTTATGCACATTATTCATTCATTAATATTACTTCTTCATCTAAACACCAAGGAGAGTTAATAAATAGCACCTTGTGAAAATATTATCCACTAGGATTTCCGTTCTTGTTACTGAGGCAACTTTGTCAAGGCAAACATTTATTTCAGTTAAGATTATAAATTCCTACTTCTTTCGTATATACACAATGACTGCTGTCATTAATATATGAAAAAAACGCCTAGTAAATTAAAGTTGTTTCGTAAAATTGCTGACATAGTAATTGTGAGTGCAATCTCTGGGCCGGGTAATACATACATGGACAAAGTGAAAACAGGGCGAGCAATAACTGAACAGTACTATTTGAGAACAATACGAGATGTCCCTAGATATGGATAGTGAAACGTGGACAATCTGCCTCTGTAGATTAATCAAATTACTCGGATCAGCAAACATCCACAGAAGACCGGAAATTAGTGATAATAAGAAAAAAGGTGAGGACATTAGTTTGAATATAAATGAAAATAATGAAAACAAATTTCCCAAATTATATCTTGTAGTTATAGTTTTTCATTGTATACAATCTCAGACGACAGTGATATTTAAGCTGATATCACTGTTGAAAAATATTAGCTAAAATTCACCACAGTTGTCTTTTTTTTTTCTGAAAGTGTATACACTTTCAGAAAAAAGATTATAATAATATATATAATAATTTCCTGCTTTAAGTATTGCTTCAGGAATAAAAGAATGTGGCGTCAAGGGAACTTCAAAGACAAAATATTGATATTTGTACATAGATTTATATAAGTACGATTTTATTCGAATACCTTTTGCCATCTTTGAAGAACTCGAATGAGTAAATAGTCTAAGTTGATTTTGCAGGCTTCCAAAGAATTAACCTCCTTCCCATTCAGAAAATTTTGTAGGGATCGAAATAATTTGTAATCCAAATGTGAAAGGTCAAGTGAGTACAGCGTGTGTAACTAAGCTGTATCAAATTCTGTCGGATTTACAAAGAGACGTGTTGTCCAACTGCGAACAGTATTGTCTGAATTCATGAATGAAAGCCTGTCGGAACTTTCTCGATCTTTCAGATCAAAATTTCCACATCTGCACCTAATGAACAACTTACAGTATTCTCAGTTATTGCAGCATCTCTATAAATGGCACATATTTACTGTTTTTACGGCCTTTTGTTTTTTTCTTTCCTGAAATATAAGTGCGTCAAATGACTAAAATTCATCCCATTTTCCTCCATCTTCACTTACGGGAAAACAATTTAACGTTCACACTCCATACACGAATTGTATTGAAAGATACGCCGAAATATCATTTTTCAGAATATGTATATATGTTATAATTTTCAGTCACGTGTAAAAGGAAATCGCATTTTCAAATGGTAGTTATTTAAAAACGCTACGAATTTTTGTTCCAAATCAGTATTAATTTAATGATTATCCACTGTCTAATATATCTTTATGTTGAATTTCATATATAATCATTTATATTTTAATAAAGATCAATTATATCAAAAGTTAAAAGTGTATCAGCAAATAGATTGCGCTTTAATTCTAAATTTCATTAACGTTTAAGTTTTCACCTTGAAATAAGAAAATAATGAATTATTCTCGTATCAGGATTACAATACCGTATATAAAAAAAAATAATTTATTATAAATTTACTGCTTTGATTGTTTTTCAAATATTATCAACAGATGTTTTACAATAAAACGAAATTATCATATGATTAAGATATAGCCATCTTATTCACTTTTAGATAACATATCACTAACTTCCCTTGTTTACTAATGAATTTAGGAAAAATTAAGATAGTTGATAGGCAATTTTCTGAAATTTAATCAAGTATCCAATCAGTAATGTTTATCACGAGACTCTTTATCCATTTCAAACGTAATAAAATCTTCGAAACTTTAACGGTAATCTGCTTTGTGGATAATAAAGAATAATTAATGATTTCTGCTTTCAGGTTCCTTCAATCCAATTATCTTTTATGTAATGATATAAATTTTCCTGATATAATTACCCTATGCACAAAATCTACTTAAAGCAATTAAGAAATGTAAATTATTGATTAATTACTTCAAATAAAAGAGACAAATCAAATATTATCAGCTTTAAGCAGTAAAATCTCATGAAATTAATAAACAAGCTTTGCTTTATTCGTTTTTATTTGTTTTACAAAGGTGGAGCAATAAGTTTGTAGCCAAATATATAATTATTAGCTTAGTTATTCATTAATTTGGAACTTTAATTCTATAATATTCGATTTTTTACCGCAGAATGTAGGTGCATGAACAAAGGAAGAAGAATATGTTTAAAATTAGTATTTGTTGTGTAAAAGAAATTCTTTTATGATCATTAGGTCACGAACTTACTGATTTACTTACATAATTTATTTGATTTATATACATTATTATATATAATCGAACAAACAAATAACTCAGCGTTACCGAAGAGGAAATGAAAATCTATGCGCTTCATTACTCTATTAATAATAAGTTCCTTCCTTCCTTCCTTCCTTCCTTCTTTTCTTCCTTCCTTCCTTCCGTGTCATACGTGATACACGCTTAGAGGATTATGTCTCTTCGATTCATGATTGATTTGGCCGAAGATTTCCCGCAGTAGGCTACCATTACTTTCTGTATTAAACTGGTTGCCAACCAAGACTCTCGTGCTATTTAACGTATACTTGGCGGGGGGGGATTCTTACCTTTCCCAAGACTATTCAAACGTAATTAAATTCAAAAACCCAACTGGAATTCGATTTCTCATGTCCTGAACCGTTATCCATCACACCATAAGGACATCCAAGTTTACAACACCTGGTATTTCCAAGCGGAAACCCATCTAGGTTACTGACCAGGCTCAACATTGCTTAACCGGTGATCGGATGAGAACTGTTGCTTCATTGTGATATTGCTGTAAGCTATACTGATTACCACATAAAGGAAAAATGAAGCCGTCACAAAAAGTGTTCGCCCATATTTTATCTGTTTAATATTTTTTCTTAGATTTAATGATTTTATATATTATATGATTTTCATTAGTTTTGTATATAAACTTGTGCACAAAGTACTGTTGTTAATGTTTAAATATCTTGGGACCAGGAACGGATTAATCCATTTTACATTGGTTCCTATTGGAAAAATAATTTCGGTTTACGAACATTTCGAGTTACGAAGAGGCTTCAGGAACGAATTGAAGTCGTAAACCGAGGTTCCACTTTATTCTCAAAAATTTTCTATTATTTCTATATACATACCAGTGAAGTAGTCTCAGTGATTTTAATATGATTAGCCCAAGCCTCTCACACTTTCACTGAGCAATAATGTAAGAAAATGAATAGTTCTCACGTTTTGTTTACGCAGACTCATAAAAATAACTTATCATCGTAATTGAAAAAAAGCGACTGTTTTTATTTTTTTTAACAGAAAATACTAAAATCATATTTTTAGGTATGTTTTATTATGCAAGTTAATGTTTTCTCAAATAGAAATGATATTAAATAAACGAGAAACAAGATATTGTAAAGTTTATTGAGTGATGAGAACACAACGTGGAAAGTGAGTAACAGATGATTAGAGATCACAGAACAATGAAAAATAAATTGAAAACACCGTCAAAGTAAAAACGAGAAAAAATAACTAAAGAATGCTACAAAAACACGTTCGAGGAAAATTAAAAATGTAATCAAAAAAAAAAAAGACGATTGACCATTAAGAAGAAGATGGAACTGTGAAGGTAAACAGAAAAAGAAATGCCGAAAATGAAAAATATTGCTTAAAACGTGAAAACAACCAAACATTTTTAAGCATCCACATCAAGTGTAGCTTTTAAGTTGGGTGAAAAAGTACATGAAAACTGATTTCACAACAGCAATTTTTAGTGGTAAATGTAAAGATATACAAGCTGGATCTGGTGACTGAGCTACGACTGGAAGTGAAGAAATCTTTTTAATTGGTATTGCAAGCAGTAAAATTATAGGTCTCTTCACAGTTGAATATGATATCAAGATAAATGCAGATAATTACTGTAAGTTCTTCCACAAAGGTTTTTGGTGAAGTTCACAACTTAAAAGCTTTAAGCTAATGAGTACAGTCAAGCAAGCAAATTTACCTCCAAATTCTGCCCACCTTGCCAAAAAGTTTTCAAAATTAATAGAATAGCCCCCAATCTATGTTAATCCGATATTTCCATCGTCAAAAGAGTTGCATGTTAGAATAGAACACAATATTTAATTAAAAAAGATTTCTAGAAATAAAAAACGCTGTAACAACGAAGTCGAAAAATAGAAAAAGTCAACCAAATTAATTTTCAGAAGACTACAAAATAGTAAGGAGGTCATGTTAACATGCAAAATAATAATTCATTAAAGTAAATGGAATATTGTGATAAATGTTCATAGTGCCTTTATCTTCTGATTTATTCATAAATAAATAAAAAATTATGTTACTTTTGTATAAAAAGACAGACCAAAAATAAGCAACTACCAATATTTTAATGGGGATATATAAGCTGAAAATAACATAATATACTGTTCATATAAGTATATCGTGAAAGTGTTACAGAGGTTGGCTGGCTAATAGCAATTTATCTTGCGAAAACATTGATGTAATATAAATGATAAATGAATGATAAATGAATATAAAACACAAATAGATTTTGAAACCCTTGATAAAAATAATATATGTACAAGAATAACTTTATTTCCATTATTCTTTATGCCATTTTCTGATTTGATTTTCTTTGCTCCATCATTATAAATAAACAAGTTCCTTACTATTTATCATAACAGAAAAAGAAGTCAAGATTTTTCCTTTTTCTTCCACTCTCAGATGTACATTCTTTAATAGTTTAATTGTTTTATCAATTAATAGATATAAGATCTTTATGCACAAACGTTCCTGAAAAGAAATGTGTCAATTTTCAAAAAACACATTTAACTAAAACAAAAATACAATTACCTATTCCTACACATAAAATCATAAAAATGTGCCATTTAATAACCAAGAAATGTTTTTCCATCTTCGATAACAATTTTGTATTGTTATAAATTTGATATAACGATGGGGTCTCCTCTCGGGAGCGTTTTGGCTTGTCTATTTTGGGAATTTCTGGAAAGTGATCCTCTCACAAAAATATTTTAGCAGAAAATTCTTATTTCAGATACATAGATGATTTTCTACTAAGCTATCTACAGACATAATATTACCCAATTTTGTTAACAAACTAAATAGTGTTGAACCCACTATAGAGATTACCTTTGAATCTGAGTTTAACAACACTTACACAGAAACAACAACAAACTTCAGTTTGAGGTTTACAGAAAAACTACCAACAAGAATGACCTCGTCAGTTTTTATTCCCACCACTGTAACAAGATCAAATCAGGAATAATTATAGGATTCTCTTTAAGAGCACTAAGAATCTGCAGCCTCCAATACTTATCCAAAGAAGAAACATACATAGAGATCACTTTCAAAAACCTCCAATATCCTTATTATTTCATCCACAATGCTAAGACAAAGGTATACAAAATATGCCACCGCAGAAAGATAACTTTATTAACAACAATAAACTAGATAAAAAAAAAACAGATACATAATACTATCTATTAACTCTATAACTTCCACTATCCAATCTATATATATATATGAATGTTGATAATGTTGTCATCTTTTTGCGATTGTATATGAAATGATAAGGATATCGGAGATTTTCAAAGTATTTTCTATGTATATTTCTTCTTTGCGTAAGTATTGGGGCTGCAGATTCTTAGCGCTCTTTAATAGAATCTTATAATTATTCCCGATTTTATTTTATTACAGTGGTGGGAGTCAAAATTGACCAGGTCCTTCTGGTTAGTAATTTTCCTGTAAACTTCAAACTGAATTTCGTTGTTGTTTCTTTTAACAACAACAATAAACTAGATAAAAAACAGATACATAATACAACCTACTAACACCATAACACCCACTATCCAAAGCAATCTATCCAATCTGAACAACATGAAAATAATCACAACTATATCCAAAACTATTATGGATATCGTCAGATAAAATACCCACAAAAATAATAATTCTGAAGCAGGTATATAGAAAAAGATTGCCAGAAATGTTTCTCACAATATATTGGGGAAACTGACAGAAATTAGAAAAACATACCTACGAACATAAAAGGGGCCTTATTCACAAAAAAATACCAAATGTATTTGTCATACATTGAAATAAATTTAACCACAACTTTTACCTACCGAATGCCACCCCCTTATAAAAAAGAAAGTAACTTACTTATAAGGAAAATTCCCGAGTGTGCCGCTCTCGAATCGTTATCAAAATATAAATCTGCGCCCTGGATTCTTCCCAATATCTCCTTTCCTGAAAGAACTTCTATCCCAGGCCAAGATACATAACCAGAAAAATATTAAAAAGTTAAAAGAAAACGGTTAAACCCATGACCTCATTTTATTCAAAACATAAATCATATAAATCAATACTAAATAATTTTAAAAAATTATATATATATATATATATATATATATATATATATATATATACACACACACACAAATAAAAAAAATCTCGCAGGATATTGAATTGTATCACCTCATGTCCATGAACTTGCCTGAACTGTCTGCTAACCCGATGAATATCCATGAGCACACGTATACCAAAAGATTTGAAACTCAATAGTATTTTTTCTCTTGTATATAAATGCTTGTCACAAAATAAAATCCTTATATTTGCTTCGACAAAGTCCATCAGAGGACGAAATTCGTAGGCTAATATAAGTTTTCTTTTTGTCTTTATTCATTTTGTTATTTTTACTCTATCTGAAATTTTTACACACAGGCACACACACACACACATACAAATTTCAAATTATTTAAAATATTTTTTTTTAATTTTCAAAATTAAGAATTCGAACGATATAAATTAATTACTCATAATATTATGGGCAACAATAATAAAATAAAAATCTTGACACAATTTTAAATCAGCACCACGAGAACGCGAATTTCATAACGCTTTAACGATCAGTAAGTACCTGAAAATTGCATGTTTGCATGAAACTCCGAATCGTGCTATCGACTTGGGATATTATGTATATTCACTAGTATATACTTGATAGCTCTGTTATATAAAATTGAGTACTGTTTTTATAACACCTGAGAAAAATATATATGTACGTTTAAGTATCTGTGCGTATAAGTATGTTTTTCATCGTACCCATATCTCTCTCTCCCGTTATACACACACACACACACACACACACACACACACACACACACACACACACACACACATATATATATATATATATATATATATATATATATATATATATATATATATATGTTTTTTCCGATCAAATATATAGGATGAGGCAGAAATACCTCCCACATATAGCTCCCACAAATACCTCCCGCATAATGGTAAATCATTAGTGAATAATGCTGTCTTCTTCAAGCTAATATATTACCATTATGTTGGAGGTATTTCTGGGAGCTATATGTTGAAAGTGTATGCATATATATATATATATATATATATATATATATATATATATATATATATATATATATATATATATATATATATATATATATTTCCATTTCGTTTACTGGAATTATGCAGAGGCAGGCAGAAAGACACATAGAGACAGACAGACATAGAAACAGACAGAGAAAGTGATTGCGAATAATGATGGTAGAGGAGGGAAAACGTCAAATGACCAAAAAATGACTAATTTCTTAATTTATCCATACAAAATTGTTGATGTTAAAATCTCTAGAGATGTATTTGCGTCGGTCCAGCAGTCTTTTTGTTTTTTCACTACTTCGCCTTCTCTCTCAAATCGAGATACACCTGTGGAAATACCACCCCGTTGGTTTAACGAAAAAAGTAAATGTTTACGCTTTTTTGTTAAGTTTTGACAGGTGTGTGGTATCATCGATGGTATACCGTTCAAATCGAAGACATTCCACATGCGTTTTCGCCATAAATTTTGGAGGATTATTTTTCTGCAGTGAACACTATTTCGTTTAAATTTCTCTTCCACACAGAATAAAAAAAAAGTACAATAGTAAGTTGCTACTTATATTTAAATAGTCAAGAATTACAAAGAAATATACGCAAATATTGATATAATATAATTTATTCGTTGTTTCTCATTAAAAATATTTAACATTCTGTATGTTCCCACGCGTTAAATATATTTGGAGAATTGCTTTTATCCCATAATAGCTATGTTTACTTTGGTTGAAATCGCCTTACGAAAGAAAATGTTTTTAAAAGTATAATATGTGCTTATATATATATATATATATATATATATATATATATATATATATATATATATATATATATATATATATATATATATATATATATATATATATGTATATATATATATATATATATATGTATATATATATATATATATATATATACTGTGTGTGTAAGCGTATATTAAAGCTATTTTTCTTATTTGTATTGGTTCATTCATGCAGCTTCAATTTCCTGCGAGATCAAAGGCAAAGACATAAAAAGATTTCCATGTGTGCAGATGGGCGTGGATTTTAAACTCCACTTATGCTTACTCTGCAACTAGATTTATGTGTGTGTGTGTATGTGTGTGTGTGTGTGTGTGTGTGTGTGTGTGTGTGTGTGTGTGTGTGTGTGTGTGTGTGTGTGTGTGTGTAATTGCTTGAATGTGTGCGTTTACAAGAAAGACACTGATGGTATTCTTAGATTTTGTTGTTTGTGAAAAATTGTTTCAAATGATTTATTCCATAACTTCGTTTTATTTAAATGTTCATAATTTTCAATGTTAGATTTTAAAATAAACAAAATTGACTCGTGAAATTCAGGAAAGTGGAATAACCATCTTGGTTTTTACATTGATTTCTGGTTACATTTGAAATAGTTCCGCTAATACGCGTGTCTGTCGAAAAGACACAGAAATCTTATCATTTCCTTAGAAGAAAAAACAGTCACCTTTATTCTTCTCAAGCGACATAACTTCAATGAAATGATAGCAGATAAAGAATGATGTTTTCAATTTAATATTCACATCAGAATAAAGCAAAATGATAGTGAGAAAATTCTCGCCGTTGAGTAAAAACCAATCATTATTTAGCGTTCATTCTGAAATTTCATTCTGAAATAAGTGAACATCACTGAATTCATGCAACGGGAATCAGGTTTAGGTTATAGTCAATCAATCGTTGCCAAGGGAACAAGGGAACTATATCAATAACATTCCATTTGTTTCTGGTTATTCTTTTTACTGATACCTTCAGGCTTCTGCTAAAATTTATACTAGCTTCACACACATACACTCACGCGCGCACACACACGCACATACACAGACATATCTATCGATATACATATATATATATATATATATATATATATATATATATATATATATATATATATATATATATATATATTGGTGAAACAAATATTCGTACACATACAAATTTTTCATTTATTGTATTTACAACTAATGAATAAACATGCTTTTCATATAATTAACTGTACACAGATACATAATAACTAAATATGAATAGAAAACAGAAAATGTTTTGGTTTAATAGAAATAAATCACATTTATCCATTTTAATGGGTGAAAGAGTATTTGTACAATGAAAATTTCAGATTTTAAAACTTTTAAATTGCTTTAATACCCTAGATTATTCAAGTGGAATATTATAGAATCTTCCAATAATGTTATCTGTAGATATTTTTAGCCTAAGAAAATACAAACAGAAGATTTTGTAATTGATATTCGTGCAATAAGTTTATCATCATAGCAAAAGGTAAAGTATTGACAAATTCGCAAAACAACTGATTGTTAAGCTCTGGAAGGAAGGTAAAATTTGCAGGAAAATCCCAGACAACCTGAATGTTCAATTTTCTACCATTAGTTCATTTATTGCAAGATATAAAACTCAAAACTGTTGAAAGCCAAAGAAGAATAGATGCGCCACTGAAGATTTCTTCAAAATCTCCGAGGAAATTAATGCGCGTCATATTAAGCAACATCTAATGGTTACTCGTCAAGAGGATGATTTGCTTTCATCAGCAATCTGTCACTAAACGGAAATAAGCAATGAAATTCATTAGAACAATCTAAAGTCACGCTCCCCTCGGAAAACACCACTGCTATTGAAAAGTCACATAGATACCAAGTTGAAATTCGTTCGTTAACATAAGAATAAGGAACAATCGTATTGGAAAAGAGTATTATGGACAAACGAAACTAAAATTGAGTTGTTTGGACGTAATTCTAGCAATCATGTATGGAAGAAAGATGGCGATGCCTTCAAACAAAAGGACATGGTTCCAACAGTGAAATTCGGTGGTGGCAGCATCATGGTTTGGGGATGTTTTATTTCTGCAAAAAGTACAGGCAACATATCAGTAATAGATGGTAGAATGAATTCCGCAGCATATCAAAATATTTTGGAAGCAAATTTAATGATTTCGGTTGAAAATCTTGAACTTCCTCCTGATTGGAAGTTCAAGATAATGATCCTAAGCACACCACAAAATCTACGAAGAAATGGCTTATAGAAAATAATGTAAATCTTGAAATGGCCAAGTCAGTTGCCAGATTTAAACCCAATTGAGAATCTGTGGCGTTATTTGAAAATTCAAATCCAATCGAGAGCTCCAACAAACATCTCGGATCTGAAGACCATATGTGAAGAAGAATGGAACAAAATACCAGTAAAATTTGCAAATCATTAATTGGAAACTACAAGAAGAGGTTGGTTGCTGAATAATGGCTATTCTACAAACTATTAAATGAAGATTATGTATTCTTTTTTGTATTGTACGAATACTTTTTTTATCCGTTAAAATGGATAAATGGGATTTATTTCTAATTTTCTTCTTTTTTATGCATATTTAGTATTTTTATGTATCTGGGTACAGTTAATTATTAATGTTTATTCATTAGTTGGAAATACATTAAATGTAAAATTTGTGTACGAATATTTGTTTCTCCTCACTGTGTATATATATATATATATATATATATATATATATATATATATATATATATATATATAAGTTGTGTTGAAAACAACATAAAAATTATGTCTATTATATATTTAAATTGGTTTTCTTGGTGGATTAGTTTCTATGCCTTATGTTGAAGGTTAAATTATATTGCTTCCTGGTCTTGTTAGTTCTAGCTGTAGAAAGAAAGAAATTAAATTAAATTTAAAGTCAATGTTGTAGTATACTATTTGAATTTTGACTTTTGGACATTTATGTTAGCACGTGAGCTTGATTTTACTTTTTACATTTTGAAACTCTTTGGTGCCGCGTGACATATGTGGATTTTGAGAATTTAAATACGTTTTAGAATTGCTATTCAAGAAACACAAGTCATTCTCTTCATTCTCTTGATTATTAGTTGTTTTAAAATAATAATAAGAACTTTCTAATCTTTGTAGTTTGTTTTGCTGTTTTTTATTGTGCTAATCACTAATCACAACGAGCTGTTTATGTTTCTGTAATATATGTTAATGCATGGAATTTTGCCCAGAATTACAACACGCAAGAGAGTTGTGCTTTTATGTTCGATATAAGCTTTTTTTCAAATATATAATCTTCAGTGGGATAAACGAAATTTTAAACAACATTGGTCATATAAAAATATAATTCACAAATACATATAGTTCACAGGTAGTCATTTATATTTTCGATTCATTATCCATTACAAAAAAGTTTAAGACTTTTATCTTTGTAGTCGCTAATAGCACGATATTAAAATCAAATATCACATATAAGAAAAATATTGTTAAATATTTTTAACATTTCTGAAACGGCACGGCGTGTTGGCGTTATCATGTTCAGCTGTGGTGCGTACTTATCGGTAATGATTCCAGGAAGAAAACCACCAACGGCCAACAACGCATTGGGTGGCTATGATTTATGATTTATGAATGCGAAAATTGAGCATTTCCTTTCCCGACAAATATGAACAAACAGAACTACTACAATGGTACAAATTGCAGGAAGTTTTAATTAAGATGAATGAAGAAATGCATTGCAACACACAAGAAGTTGATCCTTGCTGTGTATAGGGTTAGACAGAGCATGCACGTTAACTATATTGTCCATCAACGAAAGTGTCTGAAATGGGAACATGAGCGTCGGATCTGGACTTTGTATCCATCGAAGAAGGTCAACTGGCCTTATCAATAAGGTTGACAACAGGGCACGTGTGCGCCATTATCCTGTGGAAGCGATAGCACCGGGATACACTACGGGAAAACAAGCTAGTGGAGACAGTCCGCTGTTTTATCGAGAAATACTTGGTTATTATATATATGCGCGTTAATTTGTCATGTAATACCTGTCTTAATATCATTGAAGAAAATACACAACTAAATGACAACATTGCCTCGATCTCAATCCCATTAAGCATTTATACGATGGGTTGAAGCAACAAGTTTGTTTGAAGAACATCCACCACGTAAACTTCTTCATGTTAATATCCTGGAAACAGATCTAAACATTTCCTCTATTTAGTGGCCTACGCATGATAAAATTTTGAGGCCCATGGAATAGAAACATTAGGTAAGTGGACATAATGTATCTGCTCATCAGTGTATGTGAACATTTTCTTTTGATCATAACCCAAAAAGTCAATGAAGAGATGGGAAAATCTGAAAAATCAATGAAGTAGTACAGATTTCATTTTTGGGGTAGGCGCTACTTTTTATATGATTACGCCTGTTCTCTTGTTACCTAGCCATTGGCTAGTTTTCTTATGCGTTCTGATGATGTTTGGTTTGAAACAAATGACTTTTGGCCTTGAAATTATTGTCGACTTATACTTATGAAACTGATAGACGACCATTTCAAATTTTATCTCTAGTTAGATTTTACAGTTGAAAGTTTATTGCTTTAATATGAGAGAATACTTGAGTTAATACCAAATCAGAAAACATTACAAGTGAAGCGTTATTTTTAAAATATTAACATTTCTCATTTATTTTTTTGCCAAGGTTCAGCTTTCTAGATGAAATGTACGCACGAAACCTGGTGCTGAAAATGTTCGGTAACATTATCGCTGGGTTAAAGTACGATATTGTTTATTTGGTTTGCTTATTGGAAACATTTCTAACATGTGATCCGAGTTTATAATTATGTTTTATTTTTATTTTCACGCAATGCTTACTTGACACGCATCTGTTATCTTCCCCCAAATGCAGTTGAGATAACAAATTGACGCATATAAATTTAATCATTCTTTCAGGGTAAAGTTTACTGCCTTTATTTTTGTTTTGTTTTTTTACGAATATACTTTCTTCTGGAATCTTAATTTATTCCGTCCAAACGTGAATGTACAACTGAAATTCGTTCTAAAAATATTTACGGTTGAAGCTGATATACACTTTCATTATAAAAATAACAAAAAGTAAAATTTATATTAAAATCTACAGCCACAAAAAGTGGTATTGAAGTATTAGAGAGTCAATAATACAATTGCGTTATATATGACTGAAAATTAATGTGCTTAGTTGTATTGTGATTTAAAAGTAAATTAATATTTTTAAAGAGTGAATTTAGAAGTACCAAAATTAAACAGCACCGCAAAACAATTACATAATTTAAAAAACTACACATTTAAATTTATTTGTCAAAATTAGATGACACATTTATCACCTAACAATTTAAATTTTAGAAATAAAATCGGCAAATAGTTGTCGTTATATTGTCTATGTTTTCATTCTCTCCTACAGTTTTAGACTTGAGATGCAATAGAAGTATTTGACTAAAATATTATTTTGCTGTTCTTATTAATTAGGTTGTCAATTTTTATTGATATCTTAGCTAAATGTGTTTAAGACAGATATATCTTTGATTAAACAAATACTGGCACATGATTACACTTACAAAGTTCGTTAGGAAGATCAACTTCACAAAATCTGCCCTCTAGCAATTCAGATAGAATCGTTAGTGCCTGCTACGCAAATCTTGTTACAATACAAATAAAATTATCAAAGAAACGCCAGTAAAATGAAATGCAAAGGACATAATCTAGTCAGGTGACTTAAGTATCCGTGACTTAAGTATTATGTAGCTATAATCACGAACACATATATAAAAAGACTATCTTACCATAGTGAATTGAGGAACCAGATAAAATAAAAATTGGTATAATTTTTATTTTCTTTGGTCATTGGTTGCCCTGGTATTCCGTGTAGACAGAGGTAATACGACGGAATGATTCCTTGTTTCACTGATGATGAAATCTTATTCCATGTTTACTTCTCAATATGTATCTGGATAAAGTAAAAACTCTCAACGACAACGACAGAAGTCCGTGTTGTATTTTTATTTATAGTTCATGTAAATATCAAAGACATCATTAACTTTTAGATGCGAATTCATAAAACTATAAAGACGTGCAATTAATACGGTTACGCCACAGTGATTTTGGCGAGCATCTGATTAAACACTGATTCTCTTTTGGGTTGACTAGCCAATAAATATTATGAAGACTACAAAATTCAATATTCAGGAATAGCTCGACAAAATAAAATGCGGTGGGGGGATAAATCAGATGTTAATTTTTAAATATTCTGGATTCTACATTTGTTATCTTATTATCTGATAAAATTAACATTTTTAGATCTATTGCCTAATTCTGTATTTTGTTTTGATTTAGCATTATTTATTTTGTTTTTCGTTTATACTTATTTTCTGGAATGAGCCCTATAAATAAGACTTAAGTTTTATTTATTTTGAAAATTAATTGCAGTAATGATGAAGCTCAACTCAATAGCATTGTCATCGATTGAGGCGCAAATAGGACAAATTTAATTTTCCGTTTAGTTATGTTTCTGTTTTATTTACTGTTTAATTGTTTTGTTTCAGAACAAAGTGAGCGAGGAAACACCCCCAGTGTGGATGATATTTGAAATAAATCCTTCAGTCTTTTGAGTTCTTCTTTTCTTTACTAATAATTCAAGAAATACATATATGTAAAGTCAAAATGATACGATTTAGTTTCTTAATTGTTTCAACAGAATCTTGCAGAAAATAACTATCTGTGTAAATTGATTACAGATCTAATCTGTTGTTATCTTTTTCGTCATAAAATCAGTTAATTCATAATGTCACTTTTGTAGTTACATTACATATATTTGGAATTTATCGTATTTTTTATTTTTCTAATATAAATAATTATTCTTAATTATTTTTCTTATTTAATATCAGAATTTCATTCAGAATTATAAACATATTTTCTTACTTATTTAAAAATAAACAGATACCTCTTTTAATTGTTAAATTTTGAATCACAAATCAAAATAACAAAGTTGTGTACAGCTGTTAAAGAAAATTCATTTCTAGGGAAGATTTAAAGGAAAACGTTTATTTATTTAACATTTTAGCTTCGGTCAGCACAAAAAATATCGAAGCTATCTGAAGTGCAGGCAGTTTATTTCCCGACTCCTGATAACGAAGTTTATAGTTATAAAGGGGGTAGATTTGGAACGCTCCACATTATTCGAATCCATCCTGTTTGTCTATAATACTTAAAATTTGAGAAAATATTTTTAAAATTTCAGAAAAATCTTCCTGTAATGGGGAGGTGTTACCAATGTTTTAGATATCCAGGTACCAAACTTCAATTAATTGTTTCTTCAAAGGCTTGGAAACTGGGGTTTAAGAGATTTCCTTTACTTTTCTTTGAAAATAAATTATGGTTGCATAATTAAATTTTCTGTATTTGACACTGAATTATAAAGCGATTCGAAACATAGAAACATACTCTTGGACGTGAAGTTAGCCATTTCAGAAAATAAAATAATTTCTGTGTTCATGTGTGTGTCTGCATGTGTGTTATTTTTCAGCTTCAACTTCATTTATACTTTTTTGTAAATATATAAGATAATTTTTAATTCAGATTTTACAAATTTTAACTCATATTTTATTTATTGAATATTTGGGAATGTTTCGTTTCCTACATTGTTCCAACACAAAGAAGAGGTGGTAGACTGACGAGGCCACGTCTTCACCTGAGTGAATTATGTAAACTTTTCTTCTTCTTTTTTTAATAAAACGACAATTTCCGAGTTAAAATTGTGATCACGAAGGTATCGGTGTATTGAGTGTGTTGTTAAAATTTAAATCATACTTATTTTCTTAAGGTGAAACTTATATCTGTTTAAATATCAATTTTAAATTCTCTACTTCCAATGAAAGTTTTCAAACATAAAATCAATATACAATTATTTAATTCCAAATTATTTACTCTTTAAATCGAAAAATAATAGCTAAGGATAAGTTATTTTTTTATCTTTACAATAAATAAAATTGTTTTTCTTTGTTTTCTTTTTCATACTTTTATTAAAAACAACCGCTTCCACGCCCACTCATTCATTTAGTAGCAGCCACTCCCGAACTAAACCACACGCTCCTTTCTTTTGAGCCTCACCCTGTTTATTTAAAAAGGCTGTGAAAATATTCAGTGGTCGTCAAAGTTCTTTTTAAAAATAAGATTATTCAGTACTGGAGTCCATTTTAACCTAATAGACTTGGCTTCAGACAATTTGACGTTCAATCTGCTTATCGTTATTTGTTGATATTCCATCTAACAAAATCGTCGGAATAGAAGTAAAAAAGGAATGTACAATGAGTGACTTTCTTTGATGTATGTGTGGTTTGCATATGGGTACATAGATACCTCTTTCTAACGTATCAGAATTAAGAAATGTCGCCCTTTCTTTTAATGTCAAAAACGTTATATTAAAAGACTGTATATTTTCTTTGGTTTAAGTAATTTGCTTTTTAGAGGTTGAGAAGCTTTTGTTTAAACATTAAACAGCTTTTTATTCCTTGCACAGATGGTAGATGGTAGACAACAGATACAATTTCTATGTAGTCTGTTTGAGAGCACATACATTGTAAGAAGAGAATTTATGGTCATATAATTTAATCGATTTGAATGAATTTTGTGCATAATGTTCTTTCCCAAGGTTGTCTGCGCATACAAACACGTTCATTGAAAGAATTCACTTATGAATTAAAGTCAAATATATAAATAATTGCACTTACTTTACGTTCTATTTCATCTTCTTACTCTTGCTAATTAAGCCTCTTGAAAAGTAGTTGAAATTGATATCGAATAATAGATAAAATAATCAAATGAACCAAGACATAAATCATTTATAAAAATAAAAAATAGTTCTTGTCATGTGAAATTCTTATTAGATATTTTGAAAAAAGCAACAAGCAACCACGATACAATTCACTTCATACATTTGTGATATTAACATTTAGTTTTCTTAATGAAACAAAAAATCACTGTTCCTTCTCTAAGAAAATCTGTCATAAATTATGTAAGATTTTGAATGAACTGCATATACCAGATAATTTATAAATTCTAAACAAAGAATTGTTGTGAAAGCGACTACCATAGAGCGGAGTTAACCAATCTAGGGAGTTAGATCCTCATTGATATAGCCTCAGATTGTACTAATTTCAATTTAGTAACTATGGACATTAATTATGATGACAAGAAACTGAGTAATCTGCTAAAAATTTTAATTTTTTTCTTTCATGTGCCGTGTCTCTTCAAGGCGTGGGTGATCATGGTTATCAACGACACTGAATCCTTCGTGGATCTAAGCAATGTTTGTATCTTTACTACCCCTCCCAGTCCCTGTTCTGTAATCCATTTCCACAAACTCGTCAGCTAGATGACTCGCTGTCTCCTTCTGTCCTTCTTGCCTTCTGTGAGTGTCCTGTGAGTGTAAAATTCTCCAAGTCTTCTGTCCTTATTATGTGTCCCACAAATTTCAACTGTCTCTTTCTGATTACATGTGTAAAGAATGCGTGTTTCCATTTTCCTTAAAACTTCATCATTTCTCATATGATCCGTCTATGATATTCTCGGCATCCTTCTGTAAAAACGTCTCATTACTGTTGTTAAAACGTTTTAATAGAATGCAGAATGTTTTTCTTTCATGTAAAAAATGCTTTATTATTGTCATTATAAAACAACTTGAAGTAGAAAACTTACCTTCGTTCCCATTTACGTTCGCTAACAGTTAACTTTCATTGAATGTTTCAGAATCACGAACTTACAAAAACATAAACATTACAGATGCTACACAAGCATTACGATGCTACGAAAGAAACGCTTCACTCTAAGGAAGCATTTTATTTTTTAGATCTAAAGAGTTTGCCTTAACAGATATACCAGCATGGCAACGAGTCTCATAAATAGATACCACCTATAAAGTGTCGCGTATCTTAGGTTAGATAAATGGAAGATCTTTGTGCAAACGTACTGATGGTAATATAAGCATATCGGTGGGTGGTGAGGAAATAGAAATATAAAACCAAATAGTTTTATAAGCTAAAAAGTACCAATAAGAAAATTTTAAAGTCATATGAATTATTATCAATCTTTCTTTCAGGTTTTCAATAATATTTGAAAGGATTTTTATCTTGAACATGAAAAAATAAAATTATTTATTCGATATCGTGTACAATTTTTTATATATAAAAATCCATTTATTTAAATAAAACATTTATTGGAAGTTTGGAATTTTTTTAAATTGATCTATGCATCACTGAAATTTAACAATCATTCATGTTAAATTCATGATACTATTTTGTTTCTTACAAATAATTTTGATTTTTTGAATTTTTTCCACTAAGGCGTGTAATATAAGAAAAATGTTCGTGCAAACGAGAAAAGAAATTCAAGGTCGAAATTCTACCCGAAGACTAAAGCAGTTCAACCTCATTGCTGCAAGAAGAAATGCTAGCAGAAAAGCATATCTTTATATAGCGCAACACCATTTTCAGCGATCACTTTAATGTTGACAAAATCGCGATATAATTGCAGCAAAACATAACTTTAAAGTTGCGTTTTTCATTGTAATTTGCATCAGATAAATGTTTCAACGTAGGAAATGACGTCTATTTTCCGTTCAAACGCCACCTGTAGTTAGAAATTAACATTGATAGCCGCGCGAATCTCTATACGCCTGTGTATACATTAAAAAAAGTGATGATTTTTATCCCCTCCTGAGGCAGCTTAACTAATGACCGCGATAAGACAACTGAGCGGTGAATTTTCTTTAGACAACCATTTTTAGGCAGAATACCTTACCTATCCGTAAAGATGGGAAAGAACTGAAATAAAAGCATCAAGCCCATGTTGGAGATAACAAATAGTAAGAAATTACTGTATGCACACTTGCCATCAATGAAGTCAGTGTGTTCCTGTTCCTAGTCAAATTCATTTTAGGAGGAGCACCAGGTAGACTGGAATCAAATGGGTCTCGCGTTTAATGCCCAGGGACTCTGTAGCGTTCATATTCATTAAATTACTAATAGGTCATTTTGACCGCATCAGTTCTATGCACTTTACACTACACTCTTGTTTGTACCCCCAACGCTTTAATCGGACTTCACTGAAAGAGATTAATTAAGCACTGGGCCTCCAGCGTAATATTCCAACAACTGACAAAGTTATCATTACTGGCAACACCCGAATGAGCCGAGATCTGAAACTTAAAAAAGGTTATCGTGAGAAGTGAGAAAAATAATCTGAAAACCATACTGATGAACACCTGGCCAAAACATTTAGCACCCCATAGCCTATATTCTTGCGTATCACAGAGGCATAAAAGATATGGTATCCAGGTTTTTCTGTTGCAAATTCAGCTTTCGTTTTAAATCAAAGACAAAGGAGATGCAGAGAAAAGATCGTGATCATTTTTCCTTCATAAGAATTAAATTAGGACAGACTTTCAGGGGTACCTACAATCCATATCAGAAAACTCCAGCTGGCCAGCAAAGAACCCATCTGCTGTAACACTATGGGATCTATAGTTGCCATAAACTATCTTTCTAACAGTCAATGTTTAGTGCTAACTCTGACATCAGTGGCATTTTTTATATTTTTAGTGTTTTTTTTAAATTATTTTTTGTTGTTGCTGCTTTCCGTAACATCCAGATCCGGTTCCTGGTCAAAAGTAAAAAGAAATTTGTTATTTTTGTTGAGTTGCTCAAATACCACGAGTAGGTAGAGGCTTTAGATAATCCTTAACAGGCTAGTTTTTCCCCAAAAACCTTTTACCATCATTATACAATTTCATGGAGTCCAATCCGGGTGTGACAAATACAGGATATTTTCGCTCCGCCCCTTTTTCATCTATGTTAATTTTTATCTGTTTCATAATGGCAGAAAGTAATTCCTTCAGTACAATTGCTTATTATATTCGCTTTCGTAAAAACAACAAACTGCTCAATCAGAGACAGTTTGCCATCTACGCAATCATCAGAGAGTAGTTTATCACCGATTATATTTGCTGATGCCGTTTTCATAGATGCACAGTGAAACTTGAAATATCTTTACAGAGGATGATAAATTATTTTGTTTAGATGTCTGCCTTAAAAAATTCTGATAAGTCTAAAACTTGTCAGGTGTTTTCAAAATGCTGGACAGAAATAAGCCCTGGCAACACCAAAGAAGACAAGAGACTGAGGAAGACACAAATAATTTAACATAATCTTCCATCGTGACTGAAATAATATCAACTTGAAGAAAATAAAATTGAAAGTCGGCAAAGCCTTTCTACATATCAGCCTCATGTACGTTGATGGATCCTATCTGCCATCGACACCTGCGCCTGCTTGAACGCCTCAATCAATACTGTTTCCACACCACTCTTAATACGCACATGAACGACTTCACTAAAAAGACCGATGTCTTCAAGACTAAAAAGACTACACGGGACTATACTTTATTTTACGCATGACACGAGTCGAGGGTGGGAAAAAGTTTTACTACTTGAAAAACTGTTCACAAATCATCGAGAAAGCACGAACAAGTTCTAAGGATTCTTTGAATACAACTCACTTCTTTTTAGTGGGAAATAATCTTATATCTTAGATTGAAGTGGTAGCACTACTTTTTTACTTTTGTTGCTGCAATATGTGACACATGTAGGCAAATGAGCACAAACTTCCTCATTTCTCAGTCACAGGTGTTTATGACAGGTACATTTGAAACCTTTTTTCGATAAAACCTTTATTAATATGATGTTAACAAAAACTACAACTGTAAAGTTTATGGTTAATTCAATGGGTTTTTTTATTATTGATGAAGATGCAGCATCATGATATCTCTGACATTATTATAAATGAAATAAACTTTATTAGTTCCAATGGAACTTCCAAAACTTCCAGATAATATTCGAGGTCCGAAAACTAATCCACCACTATTTGCAAACTAGTTTGTATCACTGGTGACTTTGCAAAGCATAGTTAAGAAAAATGATATTTTTTTAGTTTTCTTTTGCTTGTTATCAAATGATTAATTTGAATACATTCAAACAGACACAATTTTTTTCATAATTAGTTTATCTTCATTTATTTTTGCTTCGGCTTTGGGCAAATGATCAATAGCGCCAGATAAATGTATTTCAACCAATAATGAACTCAGCAACATATTTGAATAGAAATTTCTGCTCTCTCTCTCTCTCTCTCTCTCTCTCTTTCTATATATATATATATATATATATATATATATATATATATATATGCGTGGGTGTGTGCGTCTTTGTGTCTCGCTCTCTCTTACCTCCTGTTTCTTTCTCTCTTACCTTCTCATTCGGCCTTTACTTAGAGGACTATGTTTCACTTGCCACAAGTCTAGAATTAGTCTTCGTAGTGCAATTTTAGAGTGAAACGTCTGTCTAAAATTAGAGTCTTCTCCGATATCCATTTCAAATCTTCTGCACTCGTCTTGATTCTGTTCCGCTTGGTTGAATATCGTTCTCATATTTGCCGGAACGGGGTTTGTCGGTAAGAGTTGCTTGTCACGGACCTCATGTCTATCCATAACGTATGCTCGACAGGGTATTTTTATCTGCATTCATTCTGTATCTGTTTATGCATCTGTGTGTGTGTGTGTGTGTGCGTGTGCTCGCGCAAGCGCGTGCATGTGTATTTGTGTGTACACGCAAGCTTTCTTTGAAATTCAAGATTGAAATATTTCTATAATCACTGGCCCAAATAAACACATATGAAGAAACAAACTAAATCCAATTTCATATACTATGAACATTATACAGTTGACTGAAGGCCACACACTCTATTGCAAAAATGCAATGTGAAAATGGACATATGTAGCTTGAACTCCAGCCGAAACGCGTCTTTAGAAAAGCCACCAGTCAAACTCTTGGAACAGCGTAAACAACACCTTCACATCTTCATTTTCAGTATATTTGGGCAGCAATTGTTCTTGCAAACAAGTCTTATTAAAAGGAATAGACATGTCTAAAGTTATTGATCATTTTTCTATAATATTTTAACCTTTTCGCAAATATGGCAGTTGCAGATGTGAAAACATAGCCAAAATTTGTATTTGGTCCGGGCTTTCTTTTTCACCTACCTTTATTCTTTTGTTAAAAAATTGCAATCATTGGTAAGGTTATTTGCAAACGTCTATAATTATGTAATATATAATGTAGATTTGCACGTGTGTATTCGGTGCATTAGTGTCTGTTATTTCTTTTTTATTTTATCCTTGATGTCATAATTCAGAAGGAAAAACTGCAGGAATTCAAATGTTATTTTTACCACAAGGGAGTCAATATTAAGTTTCTTTAGAGAAAAGAAAGCATTAATTCCAAACTATGGTAAATAACCTCACGTATCTATGACGCATTGAAAACTTACAATATTACAAAATAAGCAGAAATGCATATGCTTAAAGTAGACTTTTTGTAAGAATGTAATAAAAAATGTGTAGTACACGCAAACAAGAAGTTAAATCTAACAGAACAAGAGTAAATACTTTTATAATTTATCAGTAGTAGAACAACGATCTGAGAGTTGTAATTAAAAGCAACAGAAATAATATGACAAAATAAATAAAAATTCATCTAAGAAATTCGTAGATTTTTACGAGTAGTATATAAAAACAAAAAATATAGCAACGTTCAGAGAAATAAACAATCGAGGAAAATGGCTGTTTTGAGCAGTTCTTTGTCTGAAAACCTTAGTAGTCGAACCTTTGCGGTCCTCGTACATCAGAAACATTGAAAACGAAATGTAAGTAACACAAGGCCAAAATTAATAAAGAGATCAATTGCTATTTCTACTTATTGAATTATTTGTACATTTGAAAATAGCCGATGCAACAATAGTTAATTTCAGATTGTAAAATTCAACCATATGTGTCAAACGAGAAAATATTTTTATAAAAAGTTAATGGTCTTTTTTCCCCAATTTTACTAAATTATGGTTTTTAATTAATTATATATGTTAATAAATAATTGTAGACATTAATGAGAGTATAAAATTTGCAAAAGAGTTCTTTTCGTTTGTAAAATTCCCAAGTTTAATAATTTCATTTTTTTTGTTTTTCAAAAAATAATTAAAGTGAAAAAAATACCTGCAGGAAATTATGAGAATTTTAATTATATTGAAGGAAAACAAAGTTTTTAGTTGATGTTTCCTACATTACAAACTAGACAATGTTTTCTACAGGAAAAGGTCTTTCTTTTTCTTTTTTTTTTAATTATAGGAACCTAAAAAAACTCTTGCACTCATACAGAGGTACAGAGAGGCAGACGTATCTATTCTTAAAATGCGCTTACGGGATAAAAGTGCTTATATATTAAATTTTCTTATGCAACTGTTGGCAACTTTTTTAGTGTTTATTTATTAAGCGTTCAATATAACTTTCCTGGTATAACAATAAAGGCGGCTATAAATCTTCTTAGAACTTGCCAAATCCTGTCATTTTTTCACAGACATATTCCAGCGTAGCTAACTCTAATCTTCGTTGCAAACCTAATGCTGTGTGAATATCAAGCGGTCCTTCAAAAACATTTTACTTTCCTTCATAATATTAAGCCTTTTAATGCCTTAAGACGCTTAAAATGGTAAACTATCAAAGCTACCTTACCTTCAACTAATGTGTAATATAATCTTCGCTTCAAACGAAAAAGATATTGTCTTGATTATGGATGTGTATCTAGAAGACTGATATTTCCAGGTGAGTCATTTCACAAAATAATTTTAGAGGAATCTCTTATTTGTATTGAACGCTACAGCGAGACCAATTTATGAAGGTAAACACAATTTTAGGAATATTTTCTGCTATTCGCCAATTTTAATAACCGTTATATATATATATATATATATATATATATATATATATATATATATATATATATATATATATATATATATATATATATATATATGCATGTGTGTTTTTATAAATTATCCTTCCAGTTCTTTTCTAACGACGCTGATGTTTTAATAATTTTAATATTCTGCATTCTCCCTCACTTTCGACTGATTTTATGACCGCTTTTTGAATACATTTATGTTTCACTCATGTTTTAAACACACATAACTGGGTAAAAATTGGTTGAAATTCGTAATTGATTTTACTGACATCAGCTAACCAAGTCAGTGAGTACTTTTCAGTTCGTTGTCAAAAAAAATACACCTGTTATGTGTGAAAGTTTACATTTAACCTGATAGTTTGTCGATAGAGACATTGTCGGAGATAGAAACCGCTAAATCCTATTCATCGTACATTTCCCAAAGCTCAGTTAAAACAAACCGTTTCCCGTGATGAGGATGATGATGATAATGATGATTTTCGACAAGAGTAAGTCGCTACGGCGGAGTGGTTAACAGCCTAGTCATACAGCAGTAAGTTCAATCCTCACTCAATACTCCACTTGTAATCTTGTTTCGTAATATGCTAAACTTAATAAATCTCGATAAGTTTAACTCAGAATATTATAAAATATGCAAACTATGCACATTATAAAAGTCTGTAAATTTTCTTTTATACCAAACAACTTTTATGTTCATGTTTATATTCAATTAATTAACATTTTCACTGTATTCGGTGTTTTATTATTTTCTTCGTACAACAAAGTTCCTAATAACAAAAGACTTACGTCTGCATTTCAATCTTAAAACATTCTATACAACATCTATTCTCGCCGCATACAAGAAATCATTCCAGATTATCAATATCATGGAATGTTTCATATTTTCTTTCCAATTTTATCTAGGATAGAATTTTTTACAAATTTAAATATCAGATATTTTTCATTAAATTTTCACAATAATTCCAATTTGAATAATTGTATGCTTATCATTTTATGTTTTTTTAGATAATTTCATAGAACAATTTTATTTCGCATTAGTTTAAATTTTATATTCGTCCCACTGGAACCTCCCACAGGAATCACTTTTTCGGCTATACTAGTGTAACAGTTCCAATCACAACAGACGCCTATTTGTGGCTGCACGTAATACATGTTTAAGTCTTTGTTTACTGATTGAATGAGGCACCGTATTGTCTCTAACAATTTTGGCACTTGTGACTACTGGTGTATTAAATAAGAGTAAGTCCACCTCTCTTCAAACAATTTGAGGTGCTAACATCTTCTGCTGATAAAGCAGAATGATTCGCCCGTAAATTCTCTTTAAACTCTTGACTCAACTGGAGAATCATTGTCTGACTTCCCACTTTGAACTGAGTTTTTGTTGAGTGATATGTATATAACCCCTTCCATGGTTTCTACTATTATCTCTAAGCAAAGCATGTGATCCTGACCGTATCCCTGCAATAGAAATGTGCTCTGAACGGGCTCATGCTTCCTTTAAAGTCTATAATAAATATCGCGCTACCTCTTACTTTCTTGATTGTTGGAAATCATCATCTGTTCCAGTCAAAGAACTCAGTTGAACCATCTGATATTTCCAACTATCGGCCTATTAATCTTCTGTCTCATTTTGTAAACTATAGTGACCCTGATCAACGCTGACTTGGTTAAGTATCTCCCATCGTAGGACCTTCTTTCAACAAGCAATATGGCTTTCGTTTCTCTAGGTCAATTGCTGATGTATTAACAATTATTGCTGAAAGAGTCTATCATAAAAATGGTGACGCTCGAGCTGTTGCTTTGGACATCTCGAAAGCATTCGACAATCATACCGGTCTTATTCACAAATTGAAAACTTATCGTTTCTCCTTGGGAAATTTTGAACTGATTCAGTTTTTCTTATCAAATCGCGAAATTAAAGTTACCCTGAAATGCCCTCCTTCTACATCCTTTTGTACTAATACAAATGTCCTCCTGGTTTCTATTATTGATCCTACTTTGTTTTAGTTTTCATTAACAACCTTCCTGATGACATCAGCTCTCAACTTGGTATCTATGCTGATGACACAACCATGTACTCCTGTCACAATACTAAGTTTGATCAGTTCGATATGGTCAAATGCGGCCGATCTCAAAACGACCTTCAGTTTGTTGTTAACTGCGGCAAAGAATGTCATATTAATTTTCACGCTCACAAAACAAAACTACTCTCCATTAATTATCTAAAAGACCCTTTTCTGCCTTCTATCAGCATGGCAGGTGCTAACCTGCAGGTGAGTGACTCATTGTGCCTTCTCGGGGTCACATTCTCGGCTGACATGAAGTGAAAAGATTGTATTGAATCCATTGCTAGGTCTGCTGCCAAGAATGTTGGTTCACAGTGTCGTACTAGACAAATTTTCTCTCCAGAATCTATCTTATTCTATTTATTATTTATTCTATTTATAAGTCTACCATTTGTCCCGGCTTTGAATATTGTTGCCACATATGGTCCAGCTATACATGGTGCGATAAGTTGTCGTCTAAATTACGAAAAAATGAAAATAATACTGACATCTGATTTTAACAGATATATTTACCAAAATTGCACAAAAATATCTTGAAATACTAATAAGTAAATTCATTCAATAAAACCGCCACTGCCTTCAACCACGGACCCCAGACAACTTCGGAATCTACTGTAACTCTTCTGGATGGTCTCCTTATTTAAGTCGGTGAATGCTGCCATAATCCTTGCCTTCAGTTCATCTTTGATGTTACAAGGAGTTTTGTTTGTCTCTCGCTTAACTGCGCTCCACACATAATAATCAAGGTGATTGCAGTCTGGGGAGTTAGGTGGGTAGATGTGAGGGGGAGATGTGGTCACATAAATTGTCTGACAGCCATGACTGGGTTCTCCTGCTTGTGTGGCATGATACAGTCCTGTTACCAGACATAGGGTCTTCCAGCAGTGACCCTTTTGATCCAGGACAGCTATAACCCCTGGAGGTACTTCATACAGGCCTTCGTGTTGAGACTGAGGTCCTCACCAACAAATTCTGGAGTTCTTTTCACATCAGAACGATCAGAGTGAGTTTTCCAAGTTTGATTACCTTCGTAATCACCATTAGACTCATCCAACTATTTTCCAATCCTCTGCACTGACACTCTGAAATGTTTGTATTGGAGCTTCCGGCACGAATGCCAAGCAACACAGCATACCGTTTCCAAATTTCTAGCAAAGTGAATTGCGTCATGATGCTCTTTTCTCACAAACAGTGTCTAACTGACCCTACTATACTGTGCAGTTGACAATAACAAAAACAAACAAAACGCATGCGCAAAATTAAAAATATAAAATGGCGACTATATACTCATCGCACCCTGTATATTTAGAGATTCTTGATAAAATACAAAGACGAATCAACAATAATATTGGTCCTGACCTAGAGTCTCGGCTTCAGTCACTTTCTCACCACCGGAAAGTTGCTTCACTGTGCCTTTTCTATAAATGATTTTATGATAATTGTTCTGATGAGATCTTTGCTATAGTATCTAGATTTTATGAATTTAAGCGCAGTACTAAATTAGCAATTGGGTCTCATTAATTTAGAGAAATGGCTAGATATAATCCTAATTTCTATGCTAACAGTTTCATTTCCCGCACATCTCGCGTGTGAAACACTCTTCTGGCTATATGTTTCCAACCAACTTTGACCGTCATTAATTTAAATGCAATGTCAATCGTTATCTACTGTCTTCCTGATTACTCTTCTATTGTTCTCTCTCAGTAACCTCCCGTGCATTAGTGCATTTAATACCGTTCATAGGGTGAATTTAATTATAAAAATCAACGAGAGGTATTTTTTTGTTTTGTTTTTTTCGTAATTGACAATAAGTTTCTGTGTACAAATCAAAATAGCAGTGGATTTTTTAATGTTATCCATTTGCTTAGAAGTAAAAACGCTTCTCTTTTCCGACTTTCTGGTTTTGGGCGCTGTAAAATACTTACAAGTCATTTGTACAAATCATAATAAAGTGAAAGGAATATTAATGGAAAAATGTTTTATTTTAAAAGAAATTATGATGATAAATAAAAAATATGCTATTGAAATTTTATTCTAAATTTCCAGATGCTTCATCCTTTTCCTGTTTAAATGAATAATTTTGTAATTCTTAAACCGGCAACAATATTTTCCAATTATACATGCTTTTGCTTGTGCATGAAATATGAATGCTAGTAGTCTGAAGAATAAATTTTTGAATCAATCTATGATTTGTGCGAATCAGCACAGCATTGCCAATAAATACTTGCAGATATATAATGACAATTCAGGCGAACACAATATTATCACAAAATGCACATCCCAATATCGCTGTTACTTAATTCATTAAATTTCCTGGATGACAGCTTATATATTTTTAGAACACGAATCTTTGATGTGGTCTTTGTAATGATTTACATTTAATAAGATGGCCAACGAGTTATTACTTGCCACCGACTGGACAGTGAGGTTAGTTACACACGTAGAAATCACTTATGATAACGCCACTAGATATCGGCGATCACGAGTAATTGCAATTAATTGCTGACATTAGCCCGTCAAATATTATAATAAAGGACAAGTACGAGAAGCCAAGTGCTTACTGAATTTGTTGGCGTTTTATCTTGTGATGAGGGTCCAATTTGGCAGCTGTTCATTTACAGAAATTATAACTCATCTGTTTGAGCGCATGCAGAACACAGAATATTCTGGTAGTAATATACACCAACAGACACACACACACACACACACGCAGATAGATAGATAGATAGATAGATAGATAGATAGATAGATAGATAGATAGATAGATAGATAGATAGATAGATAGATAGATACTGACGTTCCATGGATAGGTATCTATAGTGTATGACTGCATCTAACCTGACGAAGTACAGCATTTCGACGTGACAGCAATTTCACAACTGCTGTGGTTTGAAGTACTTTGAGCTAAACCTTCTTATAAAATGCTTACTTGGGCTAATGTCAAAGAAAAGTAGTGGCCACACCATTCAAAAATATTCATCAAACCAACTGGAATCCATGATTCCATGGGCTCTACGCCACACACGAACTTTACAACTGTGACTCACAAGACTAAATGAGTCGGTGAGTCCGATGTCTTGGTGTTAAACGGAAACCCTGGTGGATTTTTACCTCCCATATCTCAGAGAAATTAAATAACGCTGAAATAATCTGTTGAATATGTGTCTAGAATCTTATTCGCTGAATGCAGGTGTTGTCTGAGCCAGTGTGGTTTGCCTGTTACCACCGACAACCCTAGTCAGATGGCTCTGGTCATAATCATTATGCTCCCGTGGTCGACCATTGCGCTGTCCACTGTGGACTGTAATGACTTCCATTAGGTATTACCGTGCACACATGACATTGTAGATCGACAGATGCGAAATATCCCTGCAATTTAAGAAATAGAATATCCTATCCGCCACCCACTATCGTGCCCTGATAATTCACGTCGCCTTGGTATAAGATGCCGAACCGCTATTCACACTGACTTACCAGATGTCAGTGCACAACTAATTTAGGTCTGGAGATTTCCATGATGTCACGGTACAATGGTGCCAACCTCACCTACGATGTCCTTTTCATAATGCCAGCCTACAACTTTTACGTATGCTAGTACATATATATATATATATATATATATATATATATATATATATATATATATATATATATATATATATATATATATACTCATTTACATACACTTCAGGCTTACTTGTAAGGATTACTTGTGAATTTGTCAGGATTACGTGTGAATTTGATCTAATTAATACAGTCCTATTCACATTTATAGATATAGGTACACACATAAACACGAATAAAATTGACCACATTAAAAATATGTATGCGAAAGAATTCAAATTATTAATAATCTGGATATGCAAATTGTAAAAGAAAGCATGAATCAAATATGTACGAATAATTTCTTACGTAAAATACAAAACTTCCTTTACAGATAAATACAAATACATAAATGTCAAAATGTTGGTATACGTGTATGAAACTATATGCCAGGGAAAAAACAACAATAATTAAAAAAATTAATATCTATAATATCGCAAAGAATAAAACTATAGCTGTAGAAAGATTTCTATACTTGCAAAGAACGAGAGCTGCATTGACATGAACTTTTATTACAGGCGTCAGAAACATGTGTATAAAAACAAGTTTCCCTACATGACGGTTATCAATTCGCGCGCAGAAAAGCTTGTTATGATAATAAGCGTAAATCGTTGAGAAATCTAATCGTTTTAATCTTGGCCAACTTTATCTTTTCTTTTTTTACTATTTATTCTTCATCACTTCCCCTTTTTATTGTTGCTGATATTGTTTAGTTTTCCTCTTACTTTTCTTTCTCATACTTTTCCCTTTCCTACATGCATACATTTCCACATATTTATTGCCCCGTCTCGTTTTTCTGTTTCTTTGCCTTTTTAACTGAACATTATCCTTTAATTTCCTTCTTGTTTGTCTCCAGCACTTTTTCGAAGCTTCTTATTTCACAATAAAGAATAAATTTAAAATTACGTCATACAAATAAAACACTGAAGAAAAAATTTAAAAACATATCAGATATTTTAAATAGTATATGAAAACAAATGTGAAATTCCGAATCAAATAAAAAGATAGGAAATAAAAGGAGAACGACTTGCATATACTGCCGTCTAGGCATACGTTTTATAAAGAATTTAATTTTTTTTTAAATTGGCAGTTTTCAAAGCATTGTCCCGAATATATCTGGATTATACAAAGTAACATGTTGAACATATAATTTTTACTATCTATAATAGTGCAGTGTCCAGTTGAGCTAGATGGTCAATTTTATTCCCAAATGATATAAGGTATTTATCCGCACACCCATTCGAACGGAATGTGGCACAAGGTCAATTTTAAATTGAGTATCCCAAGCGGGACCAGGATTTTAAAATATATCTCTCCTCTCGAATCACCCTTTTGGGGACGTTTCAGCTACCAGGTAATGACTACGCCTATCCCAGGGAAGAGGTATTGCCTGGGGAGACGAACTGAGACGGAGAATGTGTTTTCCTTTGAAAACATTCAATCTTTGTGCTTAATAAAATTCGATAAAAAAATGTTATACAAAGCGAAATGTTAATTAAAAACTTTTAAGCTCCAATTTGATTTGGCCAACGATCACAGCTTGTATACATGTCCTCTCTCGTGTTATTATTGTTTAAATCAAAGATGCATTATCGAGCACTTTATTGGTGCAAAGACTGTTATCTTTTGGACTTATTACTGCTATTATTTATTTTTATTTTACCTTCTAAATGTTGTCTCTCAGACTCTGATCATTCTTCTGCGTCATACTGGGGCGCATTATCTTAAATTATTTATCTTGATTGAGTTATAAATTATCAAAAGGTCATTTTCAAAATTGTTATACATAAAGTAAATATCGAATAGTCACGTATTTAACAATGGGATCGAACTTCCTGCGGAGAATTATCAACTAAAAATACCAATCATCATTCACATAAAAGATCATACTTTAACTCACAAAATGCATAAGCAATGCCAGATTTTGTTTCCATTTTCTGAAACATTATTCCTTTGCTTGATGTACTTGTATTTATATGCTAGACTATTGTTTAATGAATGCAAATACGAATGATTTAAATAGTGAAATAATATTCATTGATTTTATCAGAGAATGTTTTGTTGTTTCTTTTTTTATAATATGCATAATTTTCCTTAATATATCATTATTACTTATATATAGTATTTGGGGGGTTGCCAAAAATTAATTTAAACGAGAAGTGTTATCATATGACGTCAGCATGTCTCCAATGGCATAATAGTACTGAATTATTCTATTGTTTGATTTTCATTCTTCATAGAAGAAGAATTTTAATAATTAGGATCCGTACTTGAATCTGACTCTTAAACATGTTCATTTATTTGCTTTGAAAAGTTTGCAGCCAAGCGAACACAGATATATGTAAACTCAACTGGCGATTTTATTCTCGTTCTACACAGGTTGATTTTTTTTTTTTTTTCTTATACCGCCGTTGTTCTTTTGCATTCAACCGGAGAGAAACGTTTGATTGCAATTGACAAAAAAGGCTGACAATCGGGATCGTGAAAATACATAGAATTTCCATTAACTCCGAACTGACGATGACAGCCTGAAGATTATAATTATCAAAACAATGATGGAAAGTCCACTTAGCCTTTTTCTACTCTGATATTCAAACAAAGTTACTTTTAAATTAAGTTCTTAAACTGAATATTTTCCTGATTATTAAAATACTTTTATCTGAAAACTTTTTAAAACTTGTGCAAAATAAATGCAAAATAAAACATTCCAAAAGCAGAATTCACTCCAGAAATTGATTGAGCGGGTAACATTATTTTCTTTCTTTCGGGACTCTACTACTGTTAAAGTTTTTAGCCCGACTAAGAAACCCATTTAATTCAGATGTTTGGTTACTTGATCAGATATGGCGAAGTGAGCCATGCCGAGAATTTTTCATCACACTCTCAGATTACGTCCAAAAGTGAAAATTCCCTGCACTCTAACCTTGCACGAGGTGATTGATACATAAAGAATACGTAGCCTTATTCGTCCTGATTTTTTTTTTTAAATTGTTGTACATAATTCTACCTTGGCCTTCTTCAAGGTTACTTCTATTTTTAAATAAACATGTTAGTTAACTTTTTCGTCATTTTTTATTACCTTTCTTTAACCCAATTCAGAAGTATATCTATATTTCTTTGTTCCAAATTAATATTCTCTTTTTTTTTCTTTTTTGCTTAAACTTATCTTTTGTGGACGGCCATTATATTTCTATGAGTGAAGGACGCTATGACAGAGACGCACATTTATAAATAAATGTAAAAGAAAAATAGCATTATACGTGTATCACAAATATGAACCTCTTGGTAGCTAGAAACATAAATATAAACCACATCATGAACATATATTTTTAAATGATGAGGTTTTGGTGGTCTCACGACAAACCATGACATATGTCGAAATTCATAAGACTTTATCCAGTATTCCTAGATACTACTTATTATCAATAATTATTTCATTCGATACCATAACAATTTCAGATATTCAACGCTACACTATGACACACTCTTCGTATTTAACCTTTGCTTTAATACAGTGTGGGTAATACTTAATGGACCACCATCAGACCCGAAGAAGTAAAATTTTGATTCCTTGTCCACTGAGGTTCACATTTCCAAGTTCCAATAATTGTAATTATTGTCGAATTGGGCGCATTACTCGACTCTAATCTTGAAGTAAATATGCTGACCATGAGTCCCATTAGTTCTAAATTGCTTTAGCAATTTTTACGATAATCACAGTCATGTCCAAGACAAAGTTTTGATTCCCATCATTCATTCTAATGGCAGTCATTTTCCCGATGGCTCATCGAAAGCCAGTGAATGCATCAATACTATCCAGAGGTAGAATTTTCTAGATTTTTCAAATCTGTCTATCAAATGAGGAGCCACTTGTTGTTTTGTAGCTCTTTATGACATTATAGAGAGTAGATTTTGAAGGAGTAACTTTAGAACTTCGTGCTGTACGATCAGGTAAGATTATGCATGTCGTTTATGCTGGCAAACTGACTTTCTTGTACATTTCACTTTCTTCAATTCTAAATTTTAATATATTTAAATAATTTATTTCGTACCATTATCAACACATACATTTTCAAAGCTAATTTTGACCTATGTCTTTAGTTCTATGTAATAATAGGACTGTGCCCCCCGGAGCCACGACTACTATCACCAAGCCGCTCAAACTGAAGCATCAGAAGCCGGATCAAGCAATGATATACATATGATAGAAATTGTAAGGAGGATTTGATAATTATAATTAAGTAATTCATTGAGTCCGAAAGAAACCTCAACAGAATGCCGAAAGCACTGGACGGCCGTTTCGTCCTATATTTGGGACTCATCAGCAGTGCGCATCCACTACCGAGAATTGAAACCCTGACAGCTAGGTTGTCAAGCAAGGTTCCAGAGAAGTTCAATTGAGTTCCACCACGGAATATGTGAGCGAGCGGCGCTATATTGAGTCTGATTTGCTATCTCATCGTCACCGAGGCCCGTTGGGACAGTTGGTATGGTGTTTGCTTGACAACCTAGCTGTCTGGGTTTCAATTCTCGGTAGTAGATGCGCACTGTTGACGAGTCCCAAATATAGGACGAAACGGCCGTCCAGTGCTTTCTGTATTCTGTTGAGGTTACTTTCAGACTCAATGAATTACTTAATTATATATATATTATTTCAAAGCGCAGTACTTCTGTGACTAAATTGTTTGAGTTCGCTTCATATATAGTCATGACACGTTGGTGGTATTCGACATTTGAATAAACCTAAGCACCACTGACCCGTATATATAAATAGCCGAGAAAAAAAAGCACTCGTGGCCTGACGAGCATGAAACAGACTGTCCCCCCTAAGTGTTGACTTCAATGTTCACTTTTATATTTACACACGCTCTATCTCTGATATTGATCACATAAATATAGCACACCATAAGAATATATATATATATATATATATATATATATATATATATATATATATATATATATATATATATATATATATATATATATATATATATATATATATATATATATATATATATATATATATATAACCGTAGTTGCAAACTTTTTACTGCATTTATGCGTTATCGTGGAAATATATTTATAAAAATTATAGCGTGGATTTCACGTTGTGAACATTTACATCTCCTTTGAGCATAAACATTTAATTTAGAATCTGCAATTGATCTTATAGCAAGATGACGTTTACTTGCTTTTCTTTAATTCTGATCTTACAGTGTATGCTGCGCCCTGAGAGGAAGTGTGTAGTGGATGATGAGTGGATCCCGTGCAGAATCCACAATGATGAATTACATCCCAATAGAATTATTATCAATATGACGACGTTTATCTACTTGTCAGCTGAGTTTCTCTATAGAATATAGTAACAACGAAAAAAGCATCGATGATCACTGGAGATATCTCTTCCCAAGTGGTACTTCCATTTTCAGATGGATGCTTTCAGAAGAGATAAACAGAAAGAAACCGAAATCCCCAAAGAATTAAATAAGTGGAATTATGTAGAGAGAGTTTTAAAAGTAAATGAAAACCGTTGAATAAGCGGCTGGAATCTTTCTTAAACGCTCTTGCCGTCTATCTCGGTGTTATGCAGTAATGCCAGACTCAGGATGGAAACGATATTCAACCCAAAATAGTTTGGCGATCATTTAACTGGGTGGAATTCGTGGAGTATAGCGTTATTTGCAGCTCTAACAAGTATGAATTGATAAGCCGAGTAATGGGAATTTAACCGCATGATTATATAGATTCTAGATTCACACGAGACGAATATGTTGTTCTAATGTTTCATATAACTCTAATTGAATTTTATATGAAACAAATAACCATGATTTTATGGAAAAATAATTTGAGTGAGTCACTTTGTACTAACGCTGCTACAACTAGGAGTAGTATTTTTGTTTAGTAAGACAATCGTAATAAATATATGGTGATTTTCTAAGCGTAGCTTAGATGTGGCACAAGGCTGAAAATATGCAAAATCGAACTCACTATTAAGTCGTAAATAATCTAACCGAGAAAGCTTGTTAACAATTACACCACGTTGAAGTGCCTAAATCTTAATAGACATATTATTGGTAGTTACTCTGAAAAATTCTCTTCTTTGTATTTTTTCAATCATTTCTAAGATTACTTTTGAATTGTTTATCTTTGTGACGTGCTAATTGCACCTCTAAATAATTATGGAACGTTAATTTACATGAACGTTAATTCTTGGGCTCGCATCTAAAATATTGATTATTTTTATGGAGTTAACGTTGTCCTAGCATAAATAAAAGACTTTATTTTCTGAAATTTCCAATAATTGGGGATTCGTTGTTAATGCGGTTAACCTTTTCTAATTTATTTGATCTACTTGAGCAAAAAGTTTATAGAGAAATTATCCCTTTTCCGAGCCCTGTGTCACATTCTAGTTCGCAAAGACAAGTCATGTCTTTAATGCTTACAACTTTTCGAACTCTAAAACATGTCTTAATCAGTTAGAAATGTCTTTGCCATTTGCTATTCATCCTCCCAAAAGAAAATATACTAAAACTTTCATTTAATAACTAAATTCTTTTGTAACTTACTGGCAAAATACAGGGAAATAACTGCAAGAATGAGCCAATTCCTGATGACAAGGCCTCTTATAGATGTCTCATTGAGTTCAATTGAAATGAATGAGTACTAAAAAAGATTTAATCGATACTCACAATTAGACTTCAATAGTGTAAGAGTGGTTACGGGCGGATTCGAAATCAAGAAATGTTTGGGTTTAAGAAAAAAATTGTCTTTCACTAAGATGGAAACAAATATTTTCTCCCCAAGTACATTTCAAAAAAAGATTAATTGCAAAAAAATTGTATAATGACAGCAAATAAGGAAAAGGATTAAGTGGATAAGAAATTGAAATTAATCTCGGGTCAGCTGGGAGTTTGAGGAACAATTCTATTGTTATTGTAATAGTGACGGTGGTGGTGGTTGAAGAGTGGCGCCTAGAAGATGAAAAGAGATGGGAGATATTGATAACGAGGAATAATTACTCACTACGAAAAGAAAGAAGACGATAAAGATGAATATGATGGAGTAGGAGAAAATGTTGAAAAAAGAGATTTAGCAGTTTGAGAAGATGAATGTTGCAGGCGTAGTATGTCCGCAATTAAGCCTGCCTGGGGGTGGTGGATTCATTGTGGCCGTTCCATCCTGCTTGAAGGGGATGTGAGCCTATCAATCAAGCGAAAGTAGTAAGCAGATGAGAGCACTGTCAGCACTGATCAGTGATGAGAAAACAAAGGAGAAAGGATGAACAGTGACCGACAAAAACGAGCATTATCCTTCATCTTATCACGTTTTCCTTTTCATTGTTCTTTACTATTATTTCTGATTTAATTGTGTTTTGGTTTTAGCATTGTTATTGTTTTTCATTTGATTTGAAGATGACTGATTTCTTTGATTTTACCGTTGGTCACCACTGATCACGAATGTTGTCTCGTTTTATTCTTCGGTCAGGACTCTCCTCTCAAAATCTATTAACGACCAATTGGCTACCCACTCCCAGTAATCCATTTTTGTGACAGTCTGGGCAGTTGTGTTTTGACCATAGCATTTAATTACGAAGGGCACTTCATACAGAATGGGTTTAGAGATAACAAAACAACAAATGCAATGTTTTTCAACGCTCTTGCTCTCTTAATAGCCAAAACATTTTAAAATCTATTCTTTGTACCCGTATCTAGGTTTTGTTTGGGAATACAGGAACTTCTCATGACTGCCACATAAATAAAGCAATTTAGTTTGAAGATACCAAGTTTAGAATTGAAGTGTCAACCAAAGTAACTTCAAAGTTATCTAAAATATATAAGTAGTTTAGAAATGGATAATTTTGAAATCATTGTCATCTTAAGTGTGACATTTCGTAGTAATATGTATTTAGCAAACGTACCTTATATGTGACACAAGACCACATGTATGAGACACTTAGTAATGATCAAACTCATTACTCAAGATGAACCTGATAACAACTGCACTACGTAAAAGTCTCTAATCTAAATGTCTTACTAATAAGTGCAGTGAGAATTGATTGGGAAGAAAAGTAGTAGATTTTAGAAGAATTACTTTAAGTTTTAGTTTTCAATCATAAACAATAAATTCGTGAATTTTCCGTTTTAGCGTAAAGTGTTTAAAAGGCAAATAAGAAGAGTCAAAGAAATATTCGGATTCTATAGAAAGAAGTAAAGAATTACAGTGTACTAACAAAATGACTGAAAAATATCTCTCGGTTTGTAATATTGTCTTACAAATTTGAATTCTAAGCGACATTTGTTGCATAATTTCAGGCAACAACATTTAAACAATCCACTAATACAAACAGCATAAACAAATAAATCAAAATAATATTCCAAATGAGTATTAATTTCTGCTTGAGCAGAAAACATTGAATCCTATTTTATTATTTAAAAAAATATTTTAACGAACATAATGTCAGCTAAGAGAATATATGAAAGATTTTTAAAAATAGTCTGTTCACTATCATTTTAAAATATTCTTCTTACCGAAGAATTCATTTTCAATAACAGTTTTCTAACAGCTTCTATAAATGGAATTCTCTTGCCTATCTTACTTTCAGAACGAAATACATTTATAAAATATCTTCCTTTAAATACACTGTTTTTATTATGTCCCCTTATTCTGTATATTTTCAACTCATGAATACAGCAACCGTGGTTGCAATGTTGTTCTTCCGAAACCAATTATGTACATTGAGATACTTGCCGTGGGTGTAAACGTGTCGTGTCCACAATGTGGATTTCTGGGACTGTGAAGAGCGAGACATAGTGGAGGTTGTTACTGCAGGGGTCTTATAATGTTGTCGAAGTGTTTCAATTTACGAGTGACTATATGGAATGGTTGTGCTAGCAAACAGAACGATGCAGTAACAATGATGTTGACGGTATACCGAATATTAATTTTATTCTCTAATATTCCGAAGAAGGGGTGAGAGAAAGAAAGAGAAAGACAGATATAGCAATACACACACACACACACACACATACACACACACACACACACATATATATATATATATATATATATATATATATATATATATATATATATATGAAAATTTTTTTTTATATATTTGGGTATATGCGTATATATACGTACATATTTAAGATGTATATGTGATTATTTTATGTATTGCTTATTATATAATTGTATATTTTGCTTGATATCATTATATATATGTAAATATATGTATAAGAATAGGTATATGTAGGAATATGCGCGTATATAGTTAAGTCTTTTTTACTTTGCTGAATTTCCCATCAAAATAAGGTTACTAAACAAATTTACCAAGCAACGTTATTATTTTTGTTTTTTATTTTTTAGATTTTACTTTTTATTTAATTATTATCATTCTTTTTATTATTATTATTATTATTAATATTATTTTAGTAGTAGTAGTAGTAGTAAGTAATCTGATTATTAATATTAAATTAATATGAAATATCAAATTAATATCAAATATATTTTTTTTACCATTTATAAGATTTAATTTGCATTTTAAGTTTTAAATTTTAATGTCCAAATTTAAACTTATTTTAACCTTTATTATTGTTGTTAATAATATTATTAATCTTTATATTCTTCTTTTTAAAATTATTTTTTTTAAATAATCTTTTGCATATTATCCTATATTTATTACAATTGTATTAATCAGGATTAATAATAATATTATTAATAATATTATTAATATATCTCATTTTTATTTTATTCCTACTTTGCTGGTAATCTTTAATACTTCATGCATTAACTATAAATTATATTGATGTGCTTTTCGAGTGTCACCGTGATATGCCTACATATGATAACTCACTCTTCTTTCTTCCTCTTCCCACCCACTTAACTCTTTCTTTCTTCTTCCTCCTTCCCCCTCACCTGCTTTACAATTTGTCTTCTTTTTTTCTTCTTTTCTCTTCCGGTCTAAAAATTATTTAAGAGGTCAAATTGTCTGGCCTCTTAACTGAGTACACTTGAACCTAAGTAAATTATTAAAGATGTTTTAAAAACAAGCTTATCTCTACTTTACATTTCCAAGATAGACATTCCATAATTCTCCCACCACCTCTGTTACCTTACATCAATCTAAGACTATCCCCCAATAAATTGTATTAAAAATAAAAGAAACCTAATTCCTAGAGATGTGACCAGATGAACCAGGAAAATTCATTTTTTGAGGAAATAAATTATAGTCATGGAAATTTAAGGTTGTCCCTTTCTTAATTATTTAATTAATATTTGCTCTGGTATTACATTGAGGTCTATGGATCATATATTCTTTGGAATTATCCACACGGGTGACCAAACCCCTCATTACCTTACGATATATATATATATATATATATATATATATATATATATATATATATATATATATATATTCTCCATCAAGACATTCATTTCTGTAGTTCACTGCTACCAGCAAGCAGAAATATTTTTTCTTTTGATGATGACCATGTTGGCCGAAACTAGTCGTGTCTGAAGATTTTAATTTATTTAGTAATTAACTTTTTAAAACATTTTTTATAAATTTTATTGTTCAATATATATATATATATATATATATATATATATATATATATATATATATATATATATATTATACAGAATATATATATATATATATATATATATATATATATATATATATATATATATATATATATTATAGTAAAAAAAGAAAGAACAGTAAGATATATAATCCGATGTTTTTATTGATTTTTTTATTTTTACAAAACAATGCTCAATGTAAATTTACAGAGCATAAATATTATAAATTAACTGATTTAAAAATATGGTTTCATCGCTACGCAGGAATTTCTATGTTTCAACAACAGAAACTAAAAACTTCAAATTCAATTATATAATTAAATTAAAAGCATTAGTTCTGTTTCATCTTCAAGCGAATTTTGGAATAACTTATTTACTGAGTTTTAAAAGCACATACATTCATAATTTTTATTTCAAAGAATACAGAAAAATCCAATAATTTAGACAGGGGTGGTAGCGCGTTCTCTTTTATTAACTATTATTGTATCAATTATGAGTTACATTCGAAAAGAGGTTAAGTCTAGGTAGGGTAGGAGTACCTTTTTCAACGAATTATGACATCCGTTCAACGCATGTCGTTTGCTTTTTTTTATCTACGGCAAAAAGTTTTTCGGCATTTTAACGAATAAAACAGCAAAAAACTTTTTACCGTAGAGAAAAGAAACATTATAATTAATTATATAATTCAATTTGAAGTTTTTAGTTTCTTTTGTTGAAACATGCTAATTCCTATGTAGCGATGAAATCATATTTTTAAATCAGTTAATTTATAATATATATATATATATATATATATATAGATAGATAGATAGATAGATAGATAGATAGATAGATAGATAGATAGATAGATAGATAGATAGATAGATAAAATATATAAACAAGGTCCACACATTCCAGATGTATATGTGTCTAACCACTCTTAACACAGTAATTCGTTTATTTTCAAATACTTTCAGAGTTGAATATATTCCCTATTCGGAGTAGGGTTCATATGATACTGAAGACATCGGCACGTATCATGGACATCTTCATCGAACAGTTTCGGAAAGTCACTTATACGGGGTGTATAAAAAATACTTTTATAAACTTTGGGGCAGGGTTCCTCACACCAAAACAAGGACAAAAGTTCATATAAACATATGTTTATAAATCCTTCGTTTTTGAGTTATTCAATCTAAAATATGTTTACGGTAGGCGTTGTTAAATGTACAATCCAAAATACAACCCAAAAATACTTTTACAAACATTGGGGGCGGGTTCTTGATTCTGCCGTAAACTTTCTTTAAACTTAATAACTCAGAAACAAGGAATTTGCGGACATATGTTTATATGGACTTTTGTCTTTGTTTTGGTGTAATGAACCCGATCCAAAGTTTGTAAAAGTATTTTTGACATACCCTGTATAATAATTCTACCTAATTCTAAATACGTTCATGTTTCTAAAATCCAGAATTATTACCCACCTCTTAAACTTTCCTCCATGAGGATATGACAACGCATGCACAATAAACAAGTAGCAAAGTATTCTTAACAAAAATACTTCATATATTTCTATGCAAAAAGTGCGTGTACGCGTACGATTACTTCAAGTAATTGAATAAAAATATGCAGAAACAGTTATTTTTCAAAAAAGTATTTTTCATAAAGAAACAAGGAGCAATTTTATTGTAATATTTCTTGTTAATGCAAAATGCATATGCTGTTTGCGTTTACATTTGATTTACTTTCTTACAAACGATTATCAAAGCTTTCCATAACATTGTAGTGTCAGCTTAGAAAATCAGATATCGCTAATTTCTGTTCGGTGTTCAGAAGACGTTGTATAATAGAAATATCAGGAAACGTCAATGCCATGTTATCAGTGTTTCAAGAGCTGTTCTTTTTCTTTAATCATTCAACAACTTGTATAACGTGATCTGAGCTTGACTTCGACGAAATATTGAAATAATGCTGGCATATTAACAGAACTAAATATCATCAGGATACATGTAGCTGATCAGAATATTATCATTTTCTCAGGATTAAATTTTATTTTCAACATTGTTGCTTTTTGTTTGAAACAATCGATAAGGCATTTTAACCAATTGTAAGAATTTTTAATAAAGGTTGAAAACTGTCACCAAAATACTTTTGCTAACGAACGAGTTAGCTGGTGCGACTGTTGTAGGCAGAATAAAAGTTAATTGGGTTTCAATAAAATACACTTGAATATTTCACGGTAAAATAGGCCCTGTTGCCGTGGCATTATCAGCCCCTCACACAACCGGTTTTGAATTCAGAGTTATCCTACTCCTAGACTGGTTGACAAGGCTATAGGACCCAGTCTATCCAACCAATAATGGTAAGAAGAGATGGGTACATGCTTTTCCAAAAGGTATTTGTGAGAAAATGGACGCAACAAACTCGGCTGGATTTCATTTTCCGCACCGATAACCGCTGCCTTGCCTGCGAAACAATAATACTTTCAGTCTGTAGTTAAAATTAAAAATATTTGCGTCCCCATTTCATTTCTATTCTGAACATATCTGCCAATAATGTTGAAAGACAATGACAAAAAAATAAAACAAAATTTTTCTAAGATTTCATATAATTTGTTACCATTTCTTATTCTTAGAGATTTACATCTAAAATTAAATCGTTAAATGTTATGGGAACTTACCTATAACGATAATGGACTCTTCCTGACTCTATAAATACTGCGCCTCTCGGAGAGAGAGTCGAGACGCAGTCTCCGACTGTGCGCGACTTCTGTCGAACTCTCTGCTTTGGCAGAGAGGAACCCGGACGAGGCTTTGCCGCAGGGCAAAGTGTCGTCCGGGGAGGTAGACAGTCCCTGAACCCGTTTATACGGGTTCTTAAGGGAGTATTTTTGGCCGAGCTTACGGGATCGGAGAAACCCACGTTAAACTCGGCTTTGTGCCACATACTTTCCTCGTGGGGGGATTGTTAAATATCGGAACGAGTCGAGACGCAGTCTCCGACTGTGCGCGACTCCTGTCGAACTCTCTGCTTTGGCAGAGAGGAACCCGGACCAGGCTTTGCCGAAGGGCAGAGATTTGTCCGGGGTGGTATCCCTGAACCCGTTTATACGGTTTCTAATGGGCATATTTTTGGCCGAGCCTACGGGCTCGGAGAGCCCACATTAAACCGGCCTTGTGCCATATACGACCCATGTGGGGGGACTTAAATATCGGAACGAGTCGAGCCGCAGTCTATGACTGTGCGCGACTCCTGTCGAACTCTCTGCTTTGGCAGAGAGGAACCCGGACGAGGCTTTGCCGAAGGGCAAAGTTTCGTCCGGGGTGGTAGACAAGCCCTGAACACGTTTATAAGAGTTCTTAAGGGAGTATTCTTGGCCGAGCTTACGGACTCGGAGAAACTCACGTTAAACTCGGCCTTGTGCCACATACTTTCCTCGTGGGCGGACTGTTAAATATCGGAACGAGTCTAGACCTAACGAGTCAAGACAATATTAGTTCACTCTAAACAAGATTGACAGTTCATACTAACACCTTCAACTTCTTGTATTATATCTTTGTTGTAATATATCTTTGTTATTTCCTACTCTTGTGTTCGCGTTGTTCTTCCTTGGTCCTAACCTTGGATCATAACCGTGGTGCGAGGATATTGGACCATAACAGTAAACATACTGAATTTTACTTAAACATATAAATATATTTGCCAAATTCCATTCAGAGTTAATATAGCTTTACTTCCATGAACTCTCTTTAGACTTGTCTGGATGCTTTATCTTACTTCTATGTCTTCAATTTTGAAGACGCCAAAATAAACAGCAGGCAAATACATTTTTCCTTTCTTTGTTCTAAAACAATTTGTAGTGTTCACTTCATATTAGTCTAATTACTTTTAGCAATATTCTGTCTTTGATTAAATAAATTTAGTGGTGTAACCAAATTGCCTTGTTCACCAACAAAGATAAGACAAAATATATTCACAGTATTTAGGCCGCATTTATTTCAATTATTAATTTCAAACATTCATTTCCTCAACAATAACTTTTTATATTACGATTTCCATAGTTTCTGAGCAGCTGTTAATTAATTTTACTCTTTATTGAATATAATTTTTGCAACAACGTTTTCACATTGAATGAATCCAGAGTGTGTCATGTCAGCATGAGTTCGTGTCTCATGTATAGAATTATTGAGCAACAATTCTGGTGCATTAATAAATAAATAAATAAAAACTTCTAGGTACTAATCTAATTTTTATCTACTAATATGGTAGTAAAAATTGTATTTGTGGTTGAAAAAAAACTATCTAAAAATACAATTTACAAACAAAATTTACAAAATTTACAAACAGAAACGATGTCATTCATTATAGTTATGTAACGAAATCAATCTTCCCTTGTATATTCAATCAAATCGGAAACACTAGAAATATAAAATTGTTACAAAATTCATATTAAACGATAATAATAAATTAATTGTTTATGTATTTCCGCTAATACAGAACTCTTCTGCACATCTTTTACTTTCTCATTGAATTTATGATTTTATTAAGTAACCTTTTTACATTCCATTTGGCATTTATAAACAAAATTTTTTGATTTCAATAAAAGATAACATTCGAAGTTTATGTAGCAATGTAGCAATACTGAAATAAACAATTCAGTCTATGTGTGAAATTAATAAATAATGATAATAGATAATGAGTATTTTAGAGTCTACGCGAAGACATGCAAATGCTTTAGTAAAATTTTGAAATGATTTGAATTAAATTGTTTCTGATAAGAAATTGTTGAATAATTAGTTCTTCATATTTGACTCAGCTGAGATTATTAAAACATTTGTCAATAGTGAAATTTACTAAGAATAAAATTTTAAAACCGTTGAAATTCATTTTATTTATATATGTTTTACAAACATTTTTTATCAAGGGTTTGAATTATCATTCTTTTATTATTTTAAGACACGGTCATATTCATTGCATCTCACATTATTAGCCACGTAGCTAAGGTTTATCAATATATAAAATAAATGCTTATTGAAATACAAAATATTTGGCTAAACGATGACGATATCTATCTGTGCAGTTAGAATGAAAGCCGATTCTTTCTGCGTATAAAAAAACAGCAACCATTTATAGGAAATTTAAATTTCAAATTTGTAAATGAATAACAATGTTGTGAATTTTAAGTTTAAAATGGATCGGTAGGCTCGTTTCGTGGACAAAGAGAAATCTTCAAATCAGAAATTCCAAAAGTAAAACAATCCTGGAAATTGCAACAATGATCGGTAGGAAGTACAAAACTATGAAGAAGTCCTATGATATTAGATCATTATTATTATTATTATTATTATTAGATTATCCTTATTATTAGATTATTCGGATGCAAATCTGATAAAAGCAAGTCTTTAAAAGTATCATAAAATGTCAAAAGACAAAATATTAGAGGTCAATCACTTGGCCCCCTTTTTAAGACAACCTTTAAAAAATTGAATAAAATGGGCAGTAGAATATATAAATACTAATTTTTTAACACTCTCTTTGCACCGATGTATGTCATGCTACCTCGATGAGTCAGATGGGTCAAAGGCTGGCTGACAACAAGCAGAAACCATCCTCACAGGCTGAGACATCAGCAATTATAATGTTTAGGTCGGTTTATAGGTGGTTAAGAGCAGCACCCAAGTCGCGTTTCAGATGATCAGATCATAACACAGATATAAATTGATTTTTTAAAGACACACATAGTATCATGGTTCAAAAAGAACCCAAACGAAAGAAGAGCATTTTTATCCGCGACAATGTTTCATCACATTCGTAGAAGAAAACTAATAAATATGCGAATAAAATTGGTTTCAAAGACATTGCTCGCGCCGATTGGAAAGTTACGCATTCTGAAAAGAGTAGACGGCAATTTACCAACAATTATTAACTTTGGAATGCAGCTGAAAAAATCAATGATTAAACGATTCTAAAACGAGTTTCAGAACACGGAGCAAGCATTTTACATTAATGTTGTCTTTATAATATTGTCGCCATTACAATGGTATTGTTCCTGTCTTTTTCTTTCTTTATTTTTTCATTCATTTTTTTTCAAAGTATTTGGCACTGTAAACTTTGCTCACGTTCTGTGATTAAATTTTTTAATGTTGTGTTTACTCATGTAGAACTTGGAAAATCCAGTATAAGGCATAAAAACTATTGCAAGAAACATAAAGATTACTATAATTTATAATTATTATGTGAAATAACCATCACATTAATAGTGCAAATATTTCCGTAAATCCCATCATTAATTTTCCTAAATTCACATAAATTTAAAATTGACCCATAATGTTAGTCTTAGTGTACATTAGTTACATCATTTATATTATATTCTTTCTTAAATAAACACTCAGTGGTTTTGAGTTAGCAGAATATGCCGTGATAACGATTCAAAAGCTACCAACACGAGTAAAAAAAGATTAGCAATAAGGTAATGTAGCTTTACATGAGAAGAGCTGAAGAATGAATCGAACAGATAAAATCAAATTAGTTAAAAATAAAGTCAAATATTCCAAAGAAATTTTAGCCACCAGTTCTTGATCAGATGGCTGTCTATGTAGCCAAACGTGGCGAATATAATGGTTACACTGAGAAAATATCATGCTTCAGAATATCCTTCATTGTCTAAATTGACAGCATGGTTAAGAAATAAGTGGTCGTTCACCATCGTAGTATCTCCTGTTCATCCATCCGACTAAATCGATCCTCTTCTTGTGCTGACTCCACTTCCATTTGAAATGTGTCTGAACTGTCCAGAACGCGTTACACCAATGAAGAAAGACACGCTTGCATAATTGTCACATGACTAAAACCAAATTGATTCTAATGTCATTTCTTCTTAAGTTCCCCTGCTTACAGAATTTTCTTCTCAACGCAATAAAACAATTATTATTGATAAAAGTCTAACATTAGTAACATCCTGCCAACTTAGACTTGATCATGTCGCTTTTATGAATTTACAAGAATAATTTGGTGTTTGTCAGATCAAAAGTATGAAATCAAATGTGCTATAAAGATGGCCGAAAACATAGCAGGACTTTTCCAGAAGTTATTTGCTTATACTTTCTTTCCTACTTTGGATGCTTTCTATACTCATTCAGTCGTTTATATATTTAGCTATATACTTAGATATTTGTCCAGTTATTCAAATAATTAATTCCTAGTGTCTTTTACTCGCTGGAACAAATTATAAACGAATATTTATACCTTGATGGGATTAAAAAAAACTGACTTTTTTCATGGAAATGTTAAACACAAATATATTAAAGCAATTTATTCGTAACTAATAAAAATGCTTCTTTTTGTAAAATTTTTAATTAGTGGCGGATATTTTAGTTTATCTATACACATATAAAGGGCAGTTGTCTGTATGTTTGTGTGTGTGTCCGACTAAAACTAAAAAAAGCTACAGTAATTTATGACAAAGTTAATATATATACAGACTCATTATCAGCCAAGCCAGGTTTTGTATGATTTGTATTTATGAAATATTTTAAAATTAAAATGCATTAGAATGAATTCGAAATTTTCAGAATTAAAAAGCAAAAACGAACGGCAATAATTCTTATTACGATTAGGATTACGTTTTTATTCTGCTGATAATTTCGAAACGGAATACTTGTATTTTTTAAAAATTTCTATTCTTTTGAATTAATTTTCACATCTATAATTAATAAAAGCGTAGTCTAATTTAAAAGTAAAATTATACTTTTGCCAAATATTGAAGTAAATTAATTGATTGCAGTTCTAAATAAAATGAAATAATACAAACTCCAAACTTTCTTTCTTTTCTTTTTATGTGCCATGTTCTTTCGGGACGTAGGCGATCATGGCTCTCCACCTCCTCCCTCTATCCCTTGCAGCTCTCAACAAGTTCCTTCCCTCTGCTTCCTCCCACAGACCACGTTCTGTCATCCACTTGCTTAAGTCCGCCAGGTATGTCACGCGTTGTCTTCCCTTGTCTCTCTTTCCCTCTATTCGACCCGTGAGTACCAGACCCTCCTTCCTCATTATATGTTCCAAAAACGTCAGCTGCCTCTTCCCGGTATTAAGCATAAGCTTCCTCCTTGTTTGCAACCTCTCTAAGATCTCATCGTTGCTCACACGCTCGGTCCATGATATCCTTAACATCCTTCTGTAAAAACACGGTTCATAAATACACTTCCGGTATTTATTTACTATTTTAACCGTGCCATTAAAAAATTAAAAAGACTTATGTACATTTATCTATAACTAATTCAAAACGAATTCACTATTAAATTATGTTGCTTTATTTATCAGTGTTAAAATAACAAAAAGCCTTTTTCTATTTCGTCATCAATAAAGTGAGATGAGCAATTCATTCAACACCATTACTCTTCTATTGATGTATAAAGTGTTACACACACAAATATATATATATATATGTGTGTGTGTGTGTGTGTGTGTGTGTGTGTGTGTGTGTGTGTGTGTGTGTGTGTGTGTGTGTGTGTGTGTGTCCACATTGTGTTTTGTATATGACAGTATTTTTTCTACTTTTAAATTTATCTGTTTTTGCAAATGTCAATCCTAGCATGAAATTCAAGTTTACTGTTTTACAGTAAGAACTTGATAGTTATCATCGTGATTGATCCAAAGAATTATTTCTTTGGCTAATACACAATATTATTCACATCTGTTATTGAAAAATGTATAAGCACGTTCTGTGTAGATAAATGCGATATAAGAGCAAGTGGTCAGAATAACATCGATGGATGTCCGAAATGGTAACTATTTATTAATCCAATATGTTTATTTCTATACAAATAAAACACTGTCCCTATGTTACCAACACTTGTATATTCCTTTTCCACGAATCGCCCTATGTTTACGAACTTATAAATACCTTCTATGTGGAAGGTAGCATCAAGCAACTGGAGATACCATTGCATTTCTACAACAGTGTGAAACAATTATCCGGATAAATGCTTATTGAGGTCCCCAAACAAATGATAATCTGAAAGAGCCACGCGAAGACAATGCAGTGGATGTGATAAAAGATCTCATCCTTATCACCGTAGCATGGTAGTGTTGTTAACACATGCAGACTTTGGGACGCCTCGGTAGAGGGTAATAGTTAGCGAACTAACCTGATTGATCATTATTACAAAATAGTAATTGATAATTAGTACAAAATATTACTTATTATATACTCTATACTTGCGGACTTGTACCAAACTTAGTATATGAGAACATATTTTAACTGCATAGTAATAAACATGTTGGATTAAATGCTTCTACTTTACTTACAGCAGAATATCAATGCCTTCCATGCTAACAAGCAACACATTTTTCCAGTTTTATTTGTAACTTTCTCCTGTGAGCTCAAATCTTTGGTGATCCTTTCCGTGAACATCTTAAATTTTAATACATCTATTTATATAAACAAAAACCTGCTTTGTAAATACTGTTGGAAGTTGCCTGGAGAATATATCGACTGAAACGTTCCAAAAACATCAAACAGAGGATATGCAAATGTAGAAATTTCTTTCGTAAAAAATAAGTTTCTAAGAATTTCCTTAAAACCAACTTCAAAAGATTTTCTCTTAAATATACAAATCCTATACAATATTTTTTATATTAAAAAAGAATCCTTTTCGTATTGTTGCGAGTCAAAGTTATGAAAACTATAAGGATTTGTTTATGTCTGCTTCCGACTAAGTAGAGCCTCCATTTTCGCTACACGCAATTTTTTTTTTTTTTTTTGGAGGGTGTGCTATTGTTGTTAGTTTCATCCATACCGCATTCCACTACCATTTTCCTCTTTCATTCTCTCATTTTTTTCGATAACCTTCACTCCTTCATCGTTTATATAAAAAATGTTGAAATATAATTAATTACTTTAATACATTTAAAATGTGAGGTATTAACCAGAGAAAAATTCTCATGAAATTCATCCCGAAATCAAGAGGGAATTTTAAACTTTCATAACATTCATTAGCAGCAAAAATCAATTATGAAACGGTTATGTGATTAATTATTTCTATTTAATGACTGACTGATTTCAAGATATAATTTATGTCAAAGATTTGTTCATCTTTATATAACACCGAATAATTAAAATTATTATTTTTTATTAAAATATCTTTCGTTTAGTAACTACTAAGAAATTTAAAAAATTCCGTGTATATATATATATATATATATATATATATATATATATATATATATATGAAGAAATATACTCTTAAGGTGTGCTATATTTATGGGATAGTGCTCAATATCAGAGATAGAGCGTGTGTAAATATAAAAGTCAACATTGAAGTCAACATTTAAAGGCGACAGTCTGTTTCATGCTAGACGCAATCGCCACTCATGGGAGTGTTGTTTTTTTTTCTCGGCTATTTATATATACGGGTCAGTGGTGCATTGTGGGTAGTCTATTTTGGCGGTTATTTTGCCGGAAGTCGTTTATTTGTTTATTTATTTATTTCGGTTAAATTATTTTGCTTGTTTTTATTTATTTTTTATTTTTATTTCTTATCTTATATATTTATTTATTTATTTTTATTTTATTTTAATCGGTGTATTATTAGCGTAGTAAAAATTTGTTTATATCGCTTATATAATAGTTTTGTTTTGGTTTGGGAAGATAATTAAAGCTATTTATTCAATTTTGGGGTTGATTTTGCATTAATCGTTAATCACTTTCCTAAAGATAGTAAACTAAGTACTATTTTCAATAAAAATACAGTAAAATTAAGTTACAGCGGTACTGAAAACTTAGAGAAAATTATTCAGAAACATAATGCTAATATCTTGAATAAACACTTAGACCAAAACCAAAGAAGTTTAAACAATATAAAAATAAAAAGCGATGAAGATAAACAAAAATTATGTAACTGTAGAAATCCTCATAACTGTCCTCTACAAAATAAATGTTGCACGGAATCATTAGTATACCAATGCAATATCTCATCTATTGAGAATCCCGAAAACATAAAATCTATATAGGTTGCACAAGCCACGAGTTCAAAAAGAGGTTCAATCAACATCAAAGTTCATTTAGGATAAATAAATACCGAAATCAGACGTCCCTATGGAAATATTTCTGACACTTAAAAGAAACCAATAAAATTCCAAAGTAAAATGGAAATTAATAAGAAAAGCTAGAATATGTCGGTCATTAAATGATCCATCTCCTTTGTGCATACATGAGAAACTATATATTACTAAGTTTATAAAAAATAAAAACTTACTGAATGAAAGAAATGAAATAGCTATTCTTTGCCGACATTGTCAAAAATTTTCCTTAAATAATATTTAAAAATAAAATAAAAATAAAAAATAAAAAATGGGAGCTGGTAATATGCATACGTATAATTGATATGTAATAATAATTTTTAAATAATTTAAGTAATTCTATTAAATTTACTTGATTTAAAAAGAAATATAGTCTATTAGTAATAAAGAGTAAAAATAATATTTTAGAATTATCGTTCAATATAACGTATTCTAACCCAAACACCCCTTTTAGAAAGAATCTTTAAGTATACAAGTTTGAATTTAACGGAAAAAAATTGCCGAAAACCTTTTGTCGTTAATAAAAAAAAAAATAAAAAAAAGACGACATGCGATGAACGGATGTCAAAATTCGTTGAAAAATGTACCCCTACCCTCCCTAAACTTAACCTCTTTTTCGAACGTAACTCATAATTGATACAACAATAAATAAAAATGAACACGCTACCCCCCTGTCTAAATGATTGGATTTCTCTGTATCCTTGGAAACAAGAAATTATGAATTATACGTGCGTTTAAAACTCAGTATATTTAAGAGTTAGTTATTCCAAAATTCGCTTGAAGATGAAACAGAACTAATGCTTTTAATTAAAATATATATTTAAATTTGAAGTTTTTAGCTTCGGCTTTTGACACATGGTAATTCCTGTGTAGCGAATAAACCATATTTTAAAACAGTTAATTATAACATATATATATATATATATATATATATATATATATATATATATATATATATATATATAATTTAGCTCTTGAAAATACATTTCAATTGAGCACTGTTGAGTGATAAACTAATTCAATAAACAACAGCCACCTGCACTAATGCAAAGCTCTTCAGTAAAATGAATGGAGCATTTTGGCTGATTGGCATTTGTTTACATTTGTAAAATCAATACGCTAGATTTAGTTGTGCAACTCTACCTAGTGAAGATAGCTCTGGCTGACACAAAATCAGTTGTGTTTCAATCCTGGCTTGAGGCATTCGGATGTCTAGTCGCACTGAGGAGCTGTGATACAGCGAAACAGTACTGTCTGTGAATGACATATATATATATATATATATATATATATATATATATATATATATATATATATATATATATATATACCTGTGTGTGTGCAAGCGCAAAACGTGCACTAATATATTCTCAAACTCTCATATACAAATATAGGACACTGGAAAATTAAAGTTAACATTATGACTGGAAAACTAAATTTAGGATAAGAGTTTTTATATCATCTTGAGAGATGATATAAAAATTAACGCTGAACTCTGCTGAAATCTGTTTTCTTTCAACCCTTTTGTTTTTCGGTGTTAAAACCGTTTCAAACGTTAGAAAACATTTTGTTAATTTTTATTATGTGAATCTTGCGTAATTCCTGAAATACTGTCTCTAAACATATCAAGAATTATTCTAGAACATCTAAGATTCAGATGCTGCAAATTGATTTCAAAGTTTTAATGCTCATCAGTTTATCGACTGTTGAACATTTATCAGATTTTGCAAAATGTACAAGAAATTTAGGAGATGCCACCCAAAATGATGTAGAATTGCAAGGCAATTGCAGTGTAAGGTAGAAAGTACGTTAACCAATCTTAAAGTGAGAATTATGTTGCTCTAGAAAGATTTGGATGGATTGCCAATAGGGTCAAACAAGTGTAGCTTAAATAATCGAGTTAGACGAGAATCATTTCTTCGGACAGTGCACTTGTAAAAATTAAGATGATATCATCTCTGTTTTGGCATTTAATTGTGTTCAGTAATGGTGTCCACCCATATTCATCGCACTCACGTGCTCAAAATTACTAATTTAATCACATTGACAGCTCGATGTGTATCAGATGCTATATGGGACGTATTCAAAGTATTTGCTAAGGAAAGGTTTGTTTACAATGTCATAACATTCATGTCACTATAAGTGTGTATCCGTGTGTCGATCGCGGGCCTCTGTGTGTGTGTGTGTGTGTGTGTGTGTGTGTGTGTGTGTGTGTGTGTGTGTGTGTGTGTGTGTGTGTGTGTGTGTGTGTGTGTCCACATATTTGTACAGGCGGTTTTGTTGATGTATTAAAATGGTTTCTTTTGTATGTACGGTAGTAGCAAAAGGCGTGATAAGTTGGATAGAAATGTTTTACTTCTTTGCAAGTAATAAACTTTTATCTTGAATCCTTCAAATAGGCTTTGCTTCTTTTCATCACAAAATAGTTTTGTTTGTATTTTACGTGAAACGTGATTTTTAGACTAAACCATTTTGGTGTTGTGACTGAGTTTCCGTTAATATCGTTACATATGTCCGTGAGATAAAAATGCGACTCACCACGTTTACATGTAATACAGAAAATATGCCTTTCGTTGGATTGAGAGAAAGAGAAGTAAAAAACATCAAGTCGTTTGTTATACGTTTATTTCTTGTCAGTGAATTTAATGTTTATTTTCTGCGATTACTATTGCCATTATGTTGACCTTTTAAAATAATAATAATAATGTGAATATTTTCTACAAGTCTAAACTTAACGATACTTGTCTTTACGGCGACATAGCAAGAGTCAAAAGTAAAACTTCGTATTCAATATTCACACCTTTGACAAATATCCTATGCCTCTCGGGATTCGTTTTGATATCATATTCCCACTTAAACTCTGAAGCGAACAAGCTACTTTAGCAGCTGAAATGACGCAGTAGGTTCATTTATGACTTCCATTATATTTCTTGTTAGTGTTATGTTCGCGTTTGTCGGATTTTGCAACAAATCCAGGCTGCTCTGAAAGTGTGGAAAGATCCTATATTAATGCATTAGAATCCGTAACCTTCTCTCTACATGTGGTCCGACCAGTTCATACGCAAACTCTTTGAGCAGGACGCAACAACTGAGGCTATAATAAGATATACCATATCTTTGGTGTCATAAAGAATGAAAACACTAGCTGGATGCTGTCACATTGTGCTTCATTGGTTATACTCCTTTGGATTCCTGATGACGTCCTAATCGCGATGCCAACCTACAAGAGGAGGAATTCTTTCATATGTTTTTCTTTTATTTATTTATGTATAGACTATCAATCCCCGTCAGTACGTTCATTGTTTTCTGTCGATTTTTTTTCTTTTCTACGGTAAGGTTCACACTGTAGAAGGTCCGAGGGCCACACGAGGTAGAGGGTTATGATAGGAGGTAGTTTATATATATATGAGTGGAAGATAACCGGTGACTCTAGACTTGAACAAGTTAAGATTGTAGTGATCAGGAAAACATTCTCTAGGGAGTCTCTTCCATAGGGCAGTGGTTCGCAGGAAGAAGCTGTTTGAGTGGAACTTCTCGCCTGCGGAATACGAAGGGAATGTGGGTGGTCTGCTACTATGTAAGTGGCATGGCGGTTCCAAGCCGTGAATGTCAGACCTGGTGGAACCAGGAGATGCAGTTCGTCCCAGCATTTTCCATGGTAGCAGCGACAGAGTAGCGAGAGGCTCGCCACACCCCGCCTATGAAAGAGGGGTGTGAGTATGGAAAATAATTCCTCCCACAAGGACTTGAATAAGCTTTTGAATTCTATCAAGACTGGAAAGTGAGGTCTGGCAGCTCCTGCTCAAATATGACAACAGTACTCCATTTTCGGCTTGATCTGGCTCTTATAAAGGTAGAGGATAGCATGAGGAATCAGGTACAGAGAGCCGATCATTTTACCTCCAACTTTAGTGATGGGTCGTATATAGGAGTTGCATTTGAGGTCGGGTGTACCCAGTATCCTCTCGAGGCACGAGGTCTCCTCGGAGGGACATCGTGCCTGGCGTTAGTTCGGGTTCTGATCAGCGGTGATGGAATATAACCAGTCTGGCACTAATGTAACGAGCCAGTTTTTTCCCCACTGGAAAGTTAGTGTTAAATCGGAAGAGAGGTCAGCTGCCAATCTCTGATAGTCAAGACTTTTAAAGATGCGCCCGTATATCGTCGTGTCATCGGTATAGATGTTTACAAATGATCAGAGTATATTCTTAGACTGATCATTTAAGTAAATCAGTGTTTGTCTGAAAAAGAGCCATTGAGGACGCCTGCCTTGACCGCCAGAGCCTCGGGAGACTGGTCGTTAATAACTAACTTCAGGGTAGTTATGAGGAATTTTATAATAGAGAAAACACTTCCAGTGATTCCAGTAGTTGGAGAGGTTGTGTAGCAAACGTTTGTATCACACCTTGTCAAAGGCCTTCGATATATCTAATGCTATGGTCCTTGCGGTATGTGTGTCGTCAAGGGCCTCACTAATTTTCTGTGTAATGGTCAGCAGTTGAAACCATACTGCTCGTTACACAAGAGGTTGTTGTTATCCAGATGCTCGACGACCTTCTTTATTAAGACCTCAAAAAGCTTACTGATGATACTGAGGAGACTAATGGCTCAATACTAGGAGGGGATCGATTACCCGCGTTCTTGAAGACTGGGCATACTTTCACACTTCAGGAAAAGATTCCTCCTTCAAGCAGCGGTTAAATAACTTTGCTAGAATAGGGGATAATTCTGAGTTGATACTGTTGAGGACGACCACTGAAATTTTGTCTGGGCCAGTGGCTTTTTTGGGAGTGAGGCTTTTAATAAGTCTAGAGGCTCTTCTTGCTGAAATGAGTATGTTATTGAGATTGTGCTCAGTGAGACGTGGGAAGATGGGGAGGGGATGATCTTTATCATCTAACGTTGAGGTAATGATAAAGAGCTTCGCTTTGTCTGTCGCGGATGATATGACCTCGGTGCTATCTGATTAGTTTACTGCTGAAAGTTCTTGGCCTCAGACTCAAGTTCTGATTCCACCACATGATTCTACCAGCTCCTCTTGCAGGCACATCTTGATCACCACTAATGAACTACTGATGAACCACTAATATTGAAGAGACCTCATGGATAGATTATGTATCAGAGTAGTCTGGCAACTTCTGGCCGACTCTTCTGTGCTAACGGAGCTGTTTCCATTATCACTTTGTACATAAAGTATCTCCCTCAAAGATTGTGGAGCAGTATAGCTTAGTACTCTAGATGTTAGCCATGGCTCACTTCAAAACGTTATAATGTAGTGATTAGAATTCAAATAATTCATAATATTAAAAACATCAATATATTTATGGGGCCATAAATAGCATTATATAACACAATCCCTGCATCCCATTAGAATGTCTGATGACCAACTTCTCGAGAGCTCCTCCCTGCGGCTGCTCGGTCTCACGCTGTCTGCTGATCTGAGATGGAACAAATACATCGAGTCAGTTGCATCAGCCACCGCAAAGAAAGTTGGTTCTCTGTGCCGAGCCAGGAAATTTTTCTCCCCGGAATCGATCCTTAAAGTCTATAAATCGACCATTCGCCCTTGCATGGAGTATTGCTGCCATATATGGTCTGGGGGCCCCTGCTGTTTGCCTCGGGGTTCTTGATAAGATCCAGAGACGGATAGGCAACGTGATTGGCCCTGATCTGTCATCTCGTTTGCAGTCGCTCTCTCACAGACGCGATGTTGCCTCGCTCTGCTTTTTTTACTAGTACTTCCACGGTAATTGCTCTGAGGAGTTGCGTTCGCTTGTCCCCATGCCTCGTGAATTTAAACGCCCCACGAGGCTGGCATCCCGCTCCCACCCCTACACCGTGGAAACTGTTAGATGTAGACGTCTCTTCTACTCCAATAGCTTCATGTCTCGCACATCTCGCCTATGGAACTCCCTTCCCTATTACTGTTTCCCTGACAAATACAATCTCCAACGGTTTAAGTGTAGCGTCAATCGACATCTCCAGTTGCCTTGATCTATCCACTTCCCTTCTCCACATCCTTTCATTTTTCATTCCTATCTGCTCTCGCTCCGGATCTTCTGTGGCCCTTTGCCTTGATCGACCCACTGTCTTTCTCTTTCACCACATCCCCTCCCTTGCCACTCCTATCTGCTCTTCCTACAACCCTTCTTTAACCCCTTGCGTGATAGTGGCCTCCGGTCGTGATACGATTAAAAAAAAAAAAAGTACAAAAAATATGAAAATTTGTAGAATAGATTGACGAATTCATGTAAAGATAAATGTATTCTGATTCAAAATATCATAAGAACAAAGACAAATAAACTCCCCACACGGTAAATATACGTGATTCCTTCCACTTGGTCGGTTGACGGTTAAAAGGAGAGAGAAAGCGGAGAATATAATCATCTTCTTATGAAAATTATCATTTTTAATTCTTTTTCTGATTATTCATTGTTAATGCTATGTCTATGTATGCGTTTGTTTTTAGAGAATGTACTACCCTCTTTAATTTTCTGTTTTCCGTATCGTTTCCTTTTTAACTTGACATCTTGTCTTATTTTTAACAAGACTGGTTGACGGCAGTTTATTACACATGTCCGCGTACATAGGAAATGCAAAAATAGACATGCGCTTCATATCTTTACAGACTATGTTAACATTTTTGAACTTGTATGGGCAACTCAAATACACTGTGAAGGACAGATGACACAAACACTAATCAATATCGAATTAAATTGGAATTCTAAATCTTTACTCGAAAGCACGTTTTCGGTTTTATCGCTTCCCATTTATGAATGTGCTGTTGCTAATAATCAACAAATGTAATATATAGTCATTCAGATACATGAATACATTTCAAAATATTTAACATTCACACATACACAAATAACACGCGCATACATTCCCACACGCACGCACACGTAAATATATACATATATATAAGACCACAAAGCGAATTTCCTAAAAAAACCCACAGTACCGATTACTCAACCCAACTAAAAATAATAGTGGTTAAATCAACAAAAACATCCTTGAAAGAATATGCAAATATGCGAAAGATGCTCTATGAATTAACCAGTGGCATAAAACAGCAGAAGCCGTAGAATTGTTTACTAATATAAAAAGGAAGAAAGAATGTACGTTCATTCAATTCGATATTTGTGACTTTTACCCGACAATCACCGAGAATCTGCTAATGCCTGCTATCAATTTAGCAAAAAATTACTGTCCTGTTAGCGAAATCAATATCATAAAGCAGGCGCAAAATAATATTTTATTCCATAATGTTTATGTGAGGACTAAAAGAAATCACAGACTTTAACATTGCTATGAGAGTCAGCTGAAATTGTTGGAATCTTATTGTGGCGACTGATATTTATTTTTGATAGTGAATACGGTGTAATTCTCCTGCGTAAAATAAGTCCAAGAAATATAGGCCGATTGAGAATTGAACTGCTTAAAACTTTATAAAGATCACGAGTTGCAATGCCACTACTACCAATGCTAAAGGGATCGACTTTCTCGATGCGACCTTATACTTGGATACTGGTTATTACAAACCATAAACCAAAGATACGTTAGTACAGATTCAAACAACCCTCACAACATTCTAGATAATTTACATAAATCCGCCCAAGTTAGATTATCTACTAACTCCAGCAGTAATGAAATAGTTGATAATAATAAAATTAAATATATAAAAGCTTTAGACCTAAGCAACCATAAAGTAAATTTAGAGTATTTAGAAAAAAACAAAAATGGTAAAAATAGACGGAAACACCGTAAGCGTAACATAATAAAAAGATTTTTAACAAAAATAATGTTAAGATCAGGTATAGCTGCGTTAGTAACATCAATAAGTCTATATCCCAACATAATAATATTATATTAAACAGATACATATCCAACGAAGACAACAAAGTTAAATTTTAAACACAAATGCAACTGCCGAAAGAATATTATCTGTGTCTTAAACGGCCAATGTATTGTATACCAAGCAAGTATAGAATCCGTTTACAATGTCAACTTTTATTTTGGTTCCCTTGAAAATTTCGTTTCTACCATCATCGAATGACTTTAGGCAATGTAAGATACATGAACTGCACTGTTGTTTCAAAACATTTCTGGCAATTAAAGAATGGTGGTAATACACCCATTATTACGTGGGATATTATAGCTAAAAACAAATCGTACAATGGGAAAATTGATAGATGTAATTTATGCCTTCATGAAAAATTAGTTATCTTAAAACACCTAAATAACACTAGCTTACTAAACAAGAGAAATGAAATGATGGTTACATCTAGACATAAAAATAAATACCTACTGAAATACGTTTATCCAGATTAATTTTTAATGTAAATTATGGTTAGTTTTTGTTTGCTTGTTTTTTAAAATCTCCTTATATTCACAACTCTAAAATAAATTTTATTTTTGTTTTGTTTTACATATATAAACAGTTATAAATCCCGTTTATTTTAAATGTCAAATATATTTTTTACATAAAAAAACTGCTATCCTCGAATAATATATGACTTCGCCAACATTGTTATAATCAAATACTTTTATTAAAATCTAAATAACGTAACGGTCAGTCTATACTCAGAACCTGGAGATTGCGATGTGCATGAAACGCCAAGTAATGCTCCCGGTGAGGGATAATATGTATATTTATTAATATATATTTAATAGCTCTGTTATATTACATCGAGAACTATTTTATTAACACCAGCACTATATGTGCCATATATATATATATATATATATATATATATATATATATATATATATATATATATATATGTGTGTGTGTGTGTGTGTGCAGGTATGTAGAAAAATAGGAAAGCACGCGTTAGGTAAATAATCCAGAGTTCTTTAGTATTTTTGTTTTTATTTTTAAAAACAGAGCTCCATAGAGAAGTAGAGCTTAAATTATAATAATTTTTTAAAAAATATGATTCCTTCGCTACATAAGAGTTCTCATGTTTCAAAAACGAGAGCCGAAACCCTCAATATAATTATTAAAATTAAATTGAATTAAGGTATCAGGTATCAAACCCTGTTTCATCCTCAAGCGAAAATTTAGGAATAATCAATCTTGAAATTTACGCAACTTTATAAGCATGTTCGTTCGCAAAATTAATTACTATGGAAACGGCTAAGGGGCCTAACAGTTAATTTTTATCCACATATCAGTCACCTTCGGAAAGGGGTCAAGCCGAGGTAGGGTAGGGCACCATGATATGTCGTGAGGTGACTAGAGTTTGTTTTTTTTATTTTTTTATTTTTATCTTTGTTTTTTCCAAATGGCTGTTTCATATATAAACGCGTCGCACTGGACTACAATTTGTTTTGTTTTTTTGACGACTTCATAAAGGGTTTTTCTATTTTATGATTGGATTAAGCCTTTACGCCTTTTATTAGACTATGAGATTTTTTAATTTTTTTTATTAAGCTAATTATTTAATGCGAAAATTTGTTGATGTCGGCAAAAAACCGTTAACTCATGTCTATGGTTTAATAAATTTTCATTATTTAGAAACTTAATAATGTGTATTTTTTCATGTAGGCATAAAGGGCACGGGTCATCCCAGGTTTTACGAGTTCTTGTTCTATTTATTATTTTCCATTTTACTTTTGGTGTTTTATTCATTTCTTTTAAATGCCAAAAATATTTGGATAGAGATGTCTGATTTCTATTTCTAATATTATTGAAGGAGCTTTTGTGTTGTCTCCATCTAATTTTAAATTCATTCTTCGTTGACCTAATGTATATCCTATCAGTGTTAGGACTCTCAATGGATGAGATAGTGCATTGGTATACCACTGATTTTATGAGGCATTTATTTGCCAACGGGCAGTCTTCAGGGTTTCTACAATCACATAATTTTTCATTATTTTTGTCTAATTTTAGTTTAGGATTTTTATTAATACTGTTTTGACATGCGTGTTTTCCCAGGATTTTATTATTATGTTTTTTTATGATTCTTTCTAGATTTTCAGTGCAACTGTAACTTAATTTTAAGGTGTTTTTATTAAAGATCTCACTAAGTCTGCTATTAGTAGGAAAGTGTTTTTCAATTAAAGCTAGGAACTTATGTCCTAGTTTAATATTAACCATTTGATTGAGCGGAGGGGTATACTAAATGATTTTTCTTTTTCTGTTTTTCTTCGTGTTAGTACTATTGTTTCTATAACTTATGTTAGCGTTTTTGTATCCGCTATTTTTAGGGCTGTATTATAAAAATTACTGTGTTGTCGGAATATTTCCTTATTAGCGGAGTTCATGCTGATTCTTTTCTCTATTGATGTGGGTATATGCTTAATTATAGATGGAGGGTTGTTTGACTTAGGGTGTACATACAAGGGATTAGTGTTAGGTTTTCTGTCAGGTAGGTATATGTTGTTCATTAAGTCTAGAGTTACGTCGAGGAAGTTTACCCTTTCTAATTTAGTGTTGACTATAGTTTTTAAATTTAGTTTCCTGAATTCACTATATATTATCTTTCTAATTTTATCTATTTTAAAATTTGTGGAGATCCTCACTACCATGAGTCCGTCATCCCTGTATAACCCGATGTCCTTAATGTCTAATTCACGGTGCGCGGTTAGATTGTATAGTATAAATAGACCGACAATGTCAGAATTCTCTGCAGAGTCTAAAGATCCCAAGGTGATGTCAAAATTGTCATTAGTGTTTTTAATCCATTGGTCCCCATTATGGATGAGGACAGTTTTTTTTTTTGTTTTTTTTTTCACTAAGAATTATGTTCATTTATTCCTTAGTTAAGTCAGAATATGCAGTAGCAAACTCCAGGGCAGTCGTGAAGAGATCTCTTGATATTGACTGGTAATAATCCACAATATCGAACTGTATTAGGGTGCATTCAGGCTTATTGTCGATGTTGGTAAACTAGTTGATGGCTTCTTTGGTATTAATCCAGAGTGTTAATACAAGGCATTTTTTGATTTGCCTAGTGATCCTTTCTAGGATACTTTTGCCTATCTTTCCTATGTCGGGTCTGGTTGGGTTTATCATTCTGGTAGTGCGGTCTTCCTCAAAATCTTGTTTGTGGTCCTTAAGAGTGATGTAGCATTCCTTTTCAGCCAGTTTGCCTACCCTATCACTTATTTTTAATTTTTCAGTAATAATTTTACTAGTTCTGTTGATACTGTCTATCATATTCATATTGTTATTATGAGTTTTTTATAAGTCTTAGTTAGATTTTTTAAATTAATTTGTTGTAGTCGTCTGCCGTCGATTTGTAGAAGTTTCCCGTTTTGTCGGACTTAACTAGTATTTTATCGCTGTCGTTGATGCTTTTGACTATTTGGTCTAGATGTTTTTGGAAGCTGCTTTTCTTTTTTTTTTGAAAGGAGATGTTATTGATTATATTGAGTAGGTCCTTTTCAAATTCCTGTAGGTTTTTTGTTAAATGGTGCAACTTATTTACTTTTAAAGCCATAAACCTCATGTTCTTTTTTTGTAAGCTCTTCCCTCGTAGGAAGAAGAATGCTTTCCATCTCATTCTTCTTATTAATTCCTCTGTTTTTTGCAAAAGTTTAACGAAATAATTCCGTTTGTTTGTGTGTGGAATGTTCTTCAGAGAAATGCCGAAACTTACTTTTTCCATATTTTAAAAATTCATATTTTAAAAATAAAGGTTCAGAGTGCTCGACATTAATTTGGAAGCCGATATATATGTGCAGGTGTGTGTGTGTGTGTGTGTGTGTGTGTGTGTGTGTGTGTGTGTGTGTGTGTGTGTGTATGTGTGTGTGTGCAGGTATGTAGAAAAATAGGAAAGAATACGTTAGGTTAATAATCCGGAGTTCATTAGTATTTTTGTTTTTATTTTAAAAAAACAGTGCTCCATACAGAAGTAGAGCAGAAATTATAATTATTTTTAAAAAAATATGATTCCTTCGCTACGTAAGAGTTCTCATGCTTTAAAAACGAGAGCCAAAACCCTCAATATAATGATTAAAATCCGGTGTAATAGTAAATATCAAAGTCAATTTGGAAAAAACTATATTTCCACATATTTCTGATGACGCGGTTTTATCGGAAAAACATGCATTAACAAATTTTTACAAACTGTCTCTTCTGTTTAGAGTGGTTATAGCGTTAAAGTGATTCGAGATCTGGGTTCGAAACTCCCCGTGGTCGATTTGTCAAGTAGGTGTTTTCTCGAAAATATCGGCATGGACTGTCGATCTCATCCCGCTAAAAATTGTAACACAAGCTGCCTTGTGGTTGAAATTGAGTAAATGAAACTCTGCGGAGATCATTGTGCTGGTAAGTCATCGGGAACGTGCGATTAAGTGAATTGGCCTTGTTCAATTGTTGATCATAGCAGATTAGGCACTCTCTCCCATAAACTTTAATTAGGTTCTACTCACTATAATCACAGTAGACAGTCTCCACAAGAAAAAATTGCTCAATAGCAGTAATAATTAAAAACCAATAAACTCATTTTAAAATTGCAGCTACACGTTTCATGCCAAAATGGCAATAAATATATAAAGATGGAGAGAGAAAGAAAACTAGTATGTGCGTGTATGTGTGTGTGTGTGTGCGTGTGTGTGTGTAGCAGAAAATGCTTTAGTCATTTAATCTTATAACATACTTATTGTACTTATCGTTTCTAATAGGGAAGTCAAATGTCAGCTACATTTTCCACCACAGTTTGTATACATATATAAGTGAACATTGAAGTCAACATTTCATACTAGGCGCAATCATCGGGCGGCTGACGATTGCGCCTAGCATGAAACAGCTTGTCGCCTCTGAGTGTTGACATCAATGTTCACTTTTATATTTATATTTACATACGCTCTATCACTGATAAATATAACACACCTTAAATATTTTTTTCATATATATATATATATATATATATATATATATATATATATATATATACATATATATATAAAAGTGAACATAGAAGTCAACACTTTGAGGCGACAGTCTGTTTCATGCTAGACGCAATCGTCAGGCCACGAGTGCTGTTATTTTTCTTGGCTATTTATATATACGGGTCAGTGGTGCATTATTTTGGCGGTTATTTTACCGGAAGTCGTTTATTTGTTTATTTATTTATTTGGGTTAAATTATTTTGCTTGTTTTTATTTATTTTATTCATATATTTATTTTTTTTATCGTTGTTTTTATTAACGTAGTAAAATTTGTTTATATAGCTTATTTAATAGTTTTATTTTTGTCTGGGAAGATAATTAAAGCTATTTGTTCAATTTTGGGGTTGATTGTTGTAGTTTGTTTATAGACTACCCACAATGCACCACTGACCCGTGTATATAAATAGCCGAGAAAAATAACAGCACTCGTGGCCTGACTATTGCATCTAGCATGAAACAGACTGTCGCCTCTAAGTGTTGACTTCTATGTTCACTTTTATATTTACACACGCTCTATCTCTGATATTGAGCACTTTTTCCCATAAATATAGCACATTTTAAGACTATATTTCTTCATGTATATATATATATATATATATATATATATATATATATATATATATATATATATATATATACACACAAATATACTCATAGCTTACATAGATAATCTCAAGAGTTGAATCCTCGTATATGTGAATATATGATTGATTACGCATTACCGAGGTTATTGTTGCGTATAATATTAGTTTGTTCATCAAGATAGAACGTCTGCTGTTGAGTCGAGTGGGCATCAGCGTACGTACACCCACTGAAGTAGAGAAACAAGGTGACGGCCTGTTCCCGCTAAGATCCCTCAGTGTCATGATTACTAATCTCTTGGCTCCCCCACAAAATTAAAGGAACTGATCCAGCACCTAATCGGCCAGAATGATTGACTGCTCGACGACATAAGACTAATGGAAGAATGCCTTTGAATTAATAGATTTAACCTTGCTATATTGCATACTTCAAACAGCTTTCTCTTCATCATCTTCACAATTTTTTCTTTTTCTCTGTCTCCCTTCGAATCTTTTCTATCTTCACCAGCTTATTGGATATCTTATTCTCCTCCTTTTATCTCAAAACTCCACATGCAAACTAGTCTCGTGGAGACTAAGACTATGTAAGATTCTCAGCCCAGTTTGTCTTCATTCGTAGGTTTTGCACGCCTTGTGTGTGACAGTTAGAGTATACGAGTGTTTACTCGGCGAATAGATCTTTTGTTTTGTTAATTTAGTGAAATCTATATAAATAAACCCCAAACACGACAATTGAGAAAGAATGTGTTAATTTGCAACTCTCCAGTCACGCATTTAAAAAGGATTTTTAAAAAATCAAAAATAATTAATTAAAATTTGTTCTATTCTTAAGAATATAAATCTGCTACGAGAAAATGCTAAAAAGCTACAATCGCATCCATGGATAATAATCATTATTGTGTGTGTGTGTGTGTGTGTGTGTGTGTGTGTGTGTGTGTGTGTGTGTGTGTGTGTGTGTGTGTGTGTGTGTGTTGTGTGTGTGTGTGTGTGTGTGTTTTACAAAATTATTATGGAAGTTGTTCAAACATAAGTTTTCAGAAACCTTTCGTCAAAATATATGGATACATATAAGAATTTGTTTTTACTTTCTTAATAAGAGTATTAGTGTGTGTGGTGGGGGTTGCGTGTGGGAGTATATGTGTTGTGAGTGTGTCTGTGTGAGTGGTGTATGTGTGTATGAGTTCATTTGTATTTTATGGAATTGAAAAGATATTTCACTTTGTAAAGAGGCACTCTCAACAAAATCGATGATGATAGTGGGAACATAGTTACATGATTATGAGGTTGTTGGGCACATAGTTGCAATGTGGTTGGGCTCGTACTTCCTTGAATATGATGTTTGTGGGCACGTAGTTGCATGAATTTTGATGTTGATGTGCACATAATTGCATTAGTATAATGTTGATGGGCACGTAGTTGCATGAATTTTGATGTTGATGTGCACATAATTGCATTAGTATAATGTTGATGGGCACGTAGTTGCATGAATTTTGATGTTGATGTGCACATAATTGCATTAGTATAATGTTGATGGGCACGTAGTTGCATGAATTTTGATGTTGATGTGCACATAATTGCATTAGTATAATGTTGATGGGCACGTAGTTGCATCAATTTTTATGTTAACGAGCAGAGAGTTGCATGAATATGGTCATGCTGGCTTCCTAATTGCATGAATATGATGCTGGCACATGTTTGCACGGATATGATGTTAGTACGCCCAGGGAGACCTGAATATGATGTTGGTGCGCACGTAGTTGCATAATTATAATATTGCTGGCACATCATTAAATGAATATTATATTGACGGGCGCATACTTGTTTCTATATTATTTTAATACGCTCCTCGTTACATAAATATTGTTGATGAATATATTTACTTGAATGTTATGTTTGTAGGCGCGAAGGTGAATGGATTTTATGTTGAATTGGAAACATAATGTTTGCCAAAAATCATTGTGGTGTATTTCATTCACTGAAAATTATATTACTTCTTGCTATGTTTGGTTCTGTCAACATTTATTTTTACAATATCAAAAATAACTGATAACATTCTCAATTAATTTCGATTTTTTCTTCATATCTTTTATGTAAATTTTACACTCATAATTAACTTCTCGACTAAAATGAAATTTTCTTGCATCCATTTTTAAAGAATTTTTGCATACCTATAAATAAATGTATGTTTACAAAAATTACTAAAAAATAAATCTTGCAAGAAAACATTTCCCATCACCAGTAAAGCTTAAATATGAATACATGACTAATTTCGTCTATGTGTAGAAATGGAAAACATCGAGTTAGAAATTTTGATGCGATTTTTACTGATATTTTCAACTGAATTCAAGACAGTAAATCTTGGATATATCTGTTATCACTGAGCAAAAATTTCAGATGTCAATATTCCCATAAAATACCCCAGCAGATTAGTAATAGATATATTTCAAAGTGTCTTATTTTTCAAAGATTTTAATGCACCTTTTGTATTCTTTCTCTAACTTGTTTTATTTTTCTTTCCCTAATATTTCATGGAATATAAACACATATGATTTTTTTTTTTTGCAGATAAATATCCCTATATTTTAATTGAATTAATTGCCAACTCTATCTTTCCCGAACTGGCAAACTTAATTGATTCTTCTTTAAGAACTGGTTGCCTCTGTAAATAGCCTTAAATTTCCCTTAACTCAGGCAGCAGAAAAATATACGATTTAATAGTAATTAAACATTACAACGTTGCCTTTCCTTCTATATATCAACAATTAATCTTGAATCTCGCACAAGCCACAAAGACACTTCCATGAAATGTTTGGAGAGGCCATCTCAATTGTTGTCTACTGTTCACAATGAAAAAGAAACGTGAAAAGCCTTAAAGACAGTCTCTTTACTAACTTCTGTCTTGAATCCTTGATAAATATCCCCCACTGACCCTCAGTGTAGAACGCTATCAAATTGAATAGCTTAACTCATATCAAGAAAAATGATACTACAAATATGAATGATATTTTTAGCATCTTTCACTGTTCTTTCCTAGCTTCCTCTCAGTTCCTCCTTCTTTGCTCCCCCTAATGCTTTTCTCTCCTTTACTTTCTCTCTCTCTCTCCCTCTCCTTCTCCCTCTCTCTCTCTCTCTCTCTCTCTCTATCTCTCTCTCTTCCACCTACACTAATAATTTCATCTTAATATTTCTTAGTTTTTTTTCCCATCATTTTATGCTGCTCGTTTTTTCCTTCATTTATTCATTCGCCTTTCTATTTATTCTCCTTTTTCCGCTCGTAAATTCCGCTCCTTTTCTAGGAGGGGGGGATTAATATTTTCTCCTTTTTCCGTTCCTTTCATCCTCCACTCCACCACCACCACCACAACCGCTGCCGCACCATCAATCCCACTGTTGATGTACGGTCTACAGCGTTCTCTTTTCGCATATCTTACACCAGTCTTCTTTATCACAACAAATTCTCGGATATCCTATTCTATTAAATCCCTTTTTCTCATTTCTTTCTCTTCCTTCTCCCCCTACTCTTAATAATTATCACGATCATCATCGCTCTTGCCATTTTCTTGTTCTTTCTTCGAAATATTACCTTTTTTCTATAGTCTATTCTTATTTGAAATTAATCCCTTTCAGTTTCCATTAACCAAGTCTTCTTTATGCAACCGAGAATCGGTTAAAAGGTAGTTCCTGTTCTTCTTTAATTACAATAGATTTAATAATGCAAGCACATGAAACAGAATAAAATGAATAAAAATGGGCCATAATTTAAAATCTACACCCTAATATAGTCTCCTTTCTTCTAAATCATGGCATTCCACCATTGAATGATGAGGTATGTTACCTTCTTCGTAAATCCTTATCGAATGCTTTCTTAGCCTTGTGGCGTTTTCCTTGTTCATTTCATCCATATTGGAAAACCGTTGTCTTCTTGGTACCACTTTCTTGAAATTCTGAGTATGCTAAATCATGGCTATAGGGCGGACGATGCGAAGTTGTTCAGTCGTGCAATGTAATTGCCGAACTCTCTTGAAGCGATTGTGAGACTTTGCATTGTTGTGCAAAAAGCATATTATCACGTCTTCAAATGAATTTTGTCAATGTGCTCTTGTATGAATTGATAGCGGTGCCAATGAGCACAATATTTAACAGTATGACACCTTTCTAATCCCACACTGCAGTGACCATCAATTCTCCTGTAAAGCTAGCTGCCTTAAACATCTGGGTCTTTCTGGATGATGTCATTTCATTGATCTTCGGCTCTCTGGCTTATAGTAGTGAACCCAGGTTTCATTTCCTATGACTATCCCACGTTGGAAGGTGCTGTCTGTATTTTACAACACCAGAAGTTCTTAGGAAGCAATCACACTTCGGGGAATCTTTCAAGAACTAATTTACACAGAGTTTTGATAACCCTAGAAAATGCACTAAAATCCAACCACTACCCGCGTTCACCTGAAAGCATTCATATAATTTTACATTAGTTTTTCTTATATCAGCAAATAATAAGAGAATCAGCATGTATGGTCTCATCATCAGTCATAATAGCATTTGGCCTGCTAAGGAAGGGCCTGTCAATAAGGCCAGTTCTTTCCTTCTCTCTAGCATTTCCATTATCTCTACTGGCCTATATTCTTGCTGTGCTAACAGCGCGTGCAGTCTTTCTAGAAATGTTCACTTACGTAATTTGTATGTTTGCAGTACATTCCCCTTCTAAAACATAAATTCTATTACATCTCTTTTGTGCCTATGCGTGTCCAAAGAAGTAGTTATTTTGAAAAATTATTATGTGTAGGAAAATAAATGTAATGCCAGATTTTTTCCCTTGGACTTTTAGATACTGACAGGTAAAAAAAATATTAATCTGATTAATACATTTAAAATGAAATTAGGAAAGGGATTACCTTTTAACCGACCCTCGTGCATAATTCCCAGTTTTAATAATTTAGTTGAATTTAAGAAATAAAGTTGTTTTTTAACATGTTAGCAATAAGCAATGTGCTTCAATTATGTATATTGTTTATGGGTAGATTTTGGAAACAAATGAAGAAAGAAAGAATCGTACATGTTATGAATTCTAAAAAATGTTCATAAATCTTCCATAATCAAGAAGAGAAAACTCATAGAAATAATTAGATGGAGACAACACAAAAGCTCCTTCAATAATACTAGAAATAGAAATCAGACATCTCTATGTAAATATTTTGGCATTGAAAAGAAATGAATAGAACACCAAAAGTAAAATGGAAAATAATAAATAGAACAAGAACTTGTAAAACCTGGGATGACCCATGCCCTTTATGCCTACATGAAAAACTACACATTATTAAATTTCTAAATAATGAAAAGTTATTAAACCATAGACATGAATTAACGGTTTTTTGCCGACATCAACAAATTTTCGCATTAAATAATTGGCATATAAAAAAAATTAAATTTCATAGTGTAATAAAAGGTTTAAAAGTTGAACCCAATCATAAGATAGAAAAACCCTTTATGAAGTCGTCAAAAAAACAAATTGTAGTTCAGTGCGACGCGTTTATGTACGAAACAGCCCTTTAGGAAAAAAATAATAAATAAATAAAATAAAACAAAATTCTCTAGACACCTAACAACATATGGTGCCAACAGCTATCTTTCGCTGTGACTGACCAGACGATGTGCGTACATGAATGCCATCATTCGCTTTGAAATTGACAACCCGACCCTACCTAGGCGTGACCTCTTTCCGTAGGTGACTGATATGTGGATAAAAATTAACTCTTAGGCCCCTTATCAAAATGGTCGCCCCAGCCGTTTCCATAGTAATTAATTTTGCGAATAAACATGCTTATAAAGATGCGTAAATTTCAAGATTGGTTATTCCTAAATTTTCGCTTGAGGATGAAACAGGGCTTGATACTTTCATTCAATTTAATTTTAATAATTATATTGAGGTTTTCGGGTCTTGTTTTTGAAACATGAGAACTCTTATGTAGCGAAGGAATCATATGTTTTTTTAAATAATTATAATTTAAGCTCTACTTCTCTATGGAGCACTGTTTTTAAAAATAAAACAAAAATACTAAAGAACTCCGGATTATTTACCTAACGTGTGCTTTCCTATTTTTCTATATATCTGCACACACACACACACACACACACACACACACACACACACACACACACACACATATATATATATATATATATATATATATATATATATATATATATCGAGAGAGAGAGAAAGAGAGAGAGCTGTGCAAAAGTAAGTGAACCCCTAAAATAATATTTAAATAATTGTCTCTTTTTTTCCAGATGATCAACAAAACTAATTAAGCTATATATTTTTATCAAGTTGGAATAAAAATATTAATTAGAAATTAAGATGTGCGAAAGTAAGTGAAGCCTTACATTTGCACTATTTACTTTTGTTTCACATGGTTGCCAGTGAACAAATTTTGCGCACATGTAAATATCAAAATGACACGTGTTCGTTTTTTTAAGCTGTGCATATTACAATCAAACAATATAACACACAAAAGTATGCAGTTAGAGACTAAATTAAAATATATATATATATATATGCAAAGATCAAAAGAACTTCCTGAAACTTTAAAAATTGCATAGTTGAAAAACTCAGACAGATGTTGTCGGTTCCTTTGTTTAATAAAAAATGAAGATTGTTTGAATACTTACTGCCTAAATATATATTACTATTATCGTCGATGGCGACAACGATAGGGTATATATATATATATATATATATATATATATATATATATATATATATATATATATATATATATATATATATATATATATATATATATATATATATATATAAGGTATATCTTCTCTCCCAAGCCACAGATATGGTTTAATTATTAGGACTTCTATCAATAAATTAATTATTATTCTTACCCAAAATAATTCTTACACTGTAAAAATATTTTATGGCTTTAAATAACCTGCAAAGGAGTAATAAGCCATAAAAAACAGTTGAATAGGGATAGTTGTCAGTTTGGACGACCTCTTAGAAGACCATTTTTAGATTGACAGCAAATTATAAAATCTCATCACTCTGTACATTTTTCTAATATTACTTAATTGACTATTTCGAATTTATTTCACAGAGTGAAAAATCACTATTAAATACAAAACGAAATTACATAATAAATTGATTTATAGGTGACAATGGGAAATAAACTAGTATTAAACATTTAAATCGGAATATTTGAATGAGGAATGATAAAAATGTCAAAATATTGGGGGCTTTTTGCATTATTTTCTCATCAGTTTTCAAGCAGCTTAGTTAATATATACTGCTAATAGACGATCGTAATTATGGGTATAAGATTGCATAAATTATAATAGATTATACATTAATTAATTTTTTAACTTGTGCACGACTCAGATTTATTTATGGAAGTATTGTAGAATACTGCGTTCGATACAATAAAATAAGTGATCGCCTAGATATATCCCCACATGGCAATCATTTATACAATTTTAATTTTTAGAACATAATTATAAATTGTAAAATGCTAATTCGTACTCGTAATATTAATATTACTAAAATACAATAGAAAAAATATGTATTCTACAATTTCTAATAACCTTAAAAATACAATTTAATTACTTATATATATATATATATATTTACTTGGCTAATTACAGTAAATCTATTCTAGTTACAGTAAAATCAGTTCTATGTAGATTAAAACTAAAGTGAGTATTTATTCTATTCGGTCAACTCTCTTAAACCAAGAAGAGCACGTCTGATTCACATAAAACACCCTAGTCAGTAGTCCGAAATAATCCTGAGAATGTTGTCAAGCCGAGATTTTCTCTGTAGTGTTCTAGTTCCAAGTATAAAGCCACATTTCTGAGCTTGGTTCTGAAATGTTTGTACTGCACTCACTTGAACTTTGATGCTTCTCAGTAACAATAGTTTCAACATTCTCAACAAATTATAGGTGAGAAAGAGTAATAGTCCCAACTGCTAATTACGAGTGACATGCCATATAAGATACCAGTACTTTTTTGATATGTTATCCCCCCTAAAAGCTTCAGTTTCTACCAGATAGATTTACTTTCTATTTACTTCTTATAAAAAAATGTACGAAGTTTGTTTTTAAGAGGGACAAACATGAACAGCACATTTATTTTTCCTAAAGTTTTGGATGAGGCTTCAACGGAGTGTCGCCGCAATTTTATGTATCACAAATTATAAGACAAAACCTGCAAACGGTTCTTCATCAGAACACATTTTTATTTTAATCTAAGTTTTTGAAAACATTGATATTTTTACTTTTGTTGACAACAGTTAGACATTTTTTTATTTGCAAGATTTCATGTATTCATGAATTTCAAAATTTCAACTTATTTAAAATAATGCTAACATTTGCTAAAAAAGTAAAAATAAATGATAATGTTTTATGATTATCTATTTAGTTTAGACTGCTACAAAACCACAGTAGGGGCCCTCTGCGAGGATCGAACTCACCACACCAACGAATAAGAAAAATGCAAGAAAAACTTTCGCGCCATTGTAATTCGTAATAAATAAGCATGCATTATAGATAAGTTCCCTATATAAGAATCTATTTTTAAGAAAACTAAATAACTTTTACTACATTTGAAGCAATTCTTTTGCCAACAATCCTTTGATTTGTTTGTGAAGCCTTAGTTAAGTAATGTAACTTAATCCACCTGCTGCTTGTAGCACTTGAAATCTAATTGCTTTAGCCTCTTTCTAATCAACATACATCGATAGAAGAAATGCTTTATTATAATAACCATGAGGTGTATATATCAAACAAGAACTCTCACCGAGAAAGTCATTTGATACTAATCTATTGGTTTACGACAAGAATCAATATACGTAACCCCGCTTCCTAATAATGATGTCACTTTGTGAAACCAAAATTAGTTAATAATGGTCAGAGGAATATAAATGATTTTACTTTTCATCACCCCGTTTCCCAGTTTTTTAAGGGCAATGGGTGAATGTCATCGGCCTGAATGATAATGTGTTTCTTTCAATGAATGAAAAAAATGGCGAAAGAACAAGAAAGAGAAAAATGTGAAAAATAGTGAGAAAGAAAAAATGTTATTTATACACATATATATATATATATGTATTTGTGTGGGGGGATGAGTTGGTGGCTGTGAGTGTATATGTGTGTGCGCGCGCTCTCGCGTATGTCTGTGTGTGTGTGTGTGTGTGTGTGTGTGTGTGTGTGTGTGTGTGTGTGTGTGTGTGTGTGTAATGTCTCCTAGGGTCTTCGATGATGATGATGATGATGATGATGATGATGATGATGATGATGATGATAGGTGTCTACTCACCCATTCACCAAGCTAATAAAGTATGATCCATGGATCTATTCTCCCGAGAAAAGCAATTTTGTATTGAAATCAACTCTTTATGAATAAAAGCCATTCTGATGAATTTATCTTTCAGGCTTTCCCTAAGTCCACCCATTATTCCCATTTGTCGTTACTTTTCCTCTCATTTATACACTTTATTATTCACAATGTATTTTTCTTTCTTTAAACGAAACTCGTTTCACACATTTTCTTAAATTTTTGGGTTTTTAGTCATATCAATTTTCCTCTCTCTGTCTCAGCAAATGGATATTTTCCGATTCTTACTTTTAAGTTTACTCCCATTATTTGGTTCTTATTTTTGCCTTTCTTTTTTTCCTTTACTTAATCAAGTTAACTTTCTATTTTACCGTATCGTTTGATAACACATACATATATACTTACACACATACACACGCACACACACACACACACACACACACATATATATATATATATATATATATATATATATATATATATATGAATGTATCTATGTACACAAGTAGATGCTGCAAAGTTGTCAGTCTGACCAAGAAACGGTTCTTCCTCAACAAAATACTGATGTTTGGTGATTCTGTTTTAGATTTTTGGAAGTGGACTGAATCGAAACTTTTCAGCACATCCTCGTATACATATACGATAATACTTGTTGAATAAATGTCATAACAATCTAGGGATATGTTTAAAATTCTATAATGATATATAATAGAAGATGCAGTTGCTTCAAAGTGCTTAATACTCTGAATAAAATATAGCTGATTTTAATATTTTTCTTTTAAACTGTCAGAATCTGTATATTTCTGAGATGAGGTATTATGTACACTATTTATATTATTGGACTATTGTCCTCATCTTTGTCTGAGAACACATGGCACAGTGGATAAAGGCGTTAGTTAGATCCAGTGACATGACACAAAGAGTGTGAGTTCAATAACCGGTTAAGGCAGTGGAGAACTTGGAGAGGGAAATTAACAGGAGATAACTGACAACTAACATTCATTAAAACATGGCATGTGGAACTAGAACAGTCTACCCCAGAGAGCGAAATAAAGAGTTCAGTTCGACATTCCAACCACCTGAAGAAGGCCGAAGCGTACAATGGCCGAAACGTTGTAATAACTATGGCAACAAGATGAGGACAGTCCGAATAATGTAAATAATGTAAAATATCAGAATCTTAATAAAATATTTCTGATTTTCATAATTCTATTTAAATTCAAAATCTGGTGGGTTTAACAGCTTTAAAAATGTAACCCGAATGCGTATTGACATTGATAAAATTTTATTTACGAAACTAAATAAAATAGTAATACCCCCACCAATCCTAAATTGAGGCAGGAACATTTGATTAGAGTAAATTAATGTGGGGCTGAATACAAAAAGAAACAACCATTCTACCAGGAACTCACTCAACCTTTGGCTTAGCCAGACACAACAACAAATACGAAACACACATTCGAAATACGAAATGACATTTCTGTAACTGGGAGAGAGGAATTAAATTAAGGATAATAGGAACAAAAATAAACGAATCCGATGACCATACATCCCCTATGTTAACTTAAAGAGGAGAAACTAAAGAAAAACAGTCTAATCTATTTTATTTGGGACTGGTTTGACAATGTCAAATGTTTGTCCAGAGGATCAAAATCCTGTCGACTAACCGATGCCACTCCAAATCAGCTCCTTTCACTCAACTACATTCACCAAATTCCAACAAAGACAACCGCCGCCTTTCCGTCCTGTTCTTGACTTTAATCATCAGCTTAAAGAACAAGATCATTTGGGAAGAGGTAAACTTCTCACCCATGGAATTCCTTGTCGCGTTGTTCACACTCCAACTTGCATAAAACCAAAGAGCACGTTGCGTTCAGACTTCGTCAACGGTTGTACTACATTGGCACAGACAGATCTAACTCCGAGGTTGAAAATATTTCCCCACAATATGCGAATAAAGTCTTCAATTAACCTGCACAACGGACGTACGAAACCGCAGAGGAAGAAAGTATGCTAGATAGTTTCCTTCCACTCACTGCAGTGAACACCTTCTAACGAAATTGCCACTCCCCCTGGACAAAGGTTTTTACCAACCCAGCACCAGTGATGTCTCATTGTTAGTGAGGCATCTCGACGAGAGCGGCCAATGCCATAGGGAGCGACCTCCTGCTTCCCTCTACTAAATAGCACAAGATATAAGGACATTTAGGACAAATCCTGAACGTTAAAGAGATTATTCTTTGCCCTTAAGAACTCCAACGCATTTCGAAATTCACAATAGGGACACTCACTCTCGGAGTAAACGGAAAGCGGCCTCATCGCACGTGCATATTCCTCGGGGATAAGAAGTTCTTACGAGCTTCGTCTTTCCAGAATCCGCTGTCACTATTCGATTGCCTACACATTCTTCCCAGGAACGCGATGCAAAGCAAATTTCACGGCATACCAAGGTAACTTGCTGACCCATAAGAGGGAGAGCAAATCTGACTAGTATGGTAGACGAAAATGGAATTACGAAGAGTCGGTAAAGAAGGATGGGGTAGATGTACGAAGCGCAAACTCCCGCATCCTCCTTTAAGGAAAGCACCTTCTCTCGACCAGTTCATTTCCAAGGAAAGGTTCGGGAAGAGAAACTCCGTTCTACGAGACCAATCACAAGACCTACTTATCGCGGTTGATCTTGTTCCCGTTTCGTACCTTTTTATTTCTCTGCCGGCTTCGTCAATCTCGATACTGCTCGTTACAATTAGGGTCGTGTTGTCGGCATAGGCAGAGAAAATAGTCGAGGAAACGACGTTCCGCATAGAAAAGGATTCACCGATTAACTTACGAAGGAAGAGCTTCAACGCAAGCAGATAAATCAAACACGTACACGGAAAACCTTGCCGAAAGGTTTTGATTTTACTCCATTCATTTCCACCAGCGAATCGGGGGTAGTGGGTGCATACATCGATCGGATCCAAGAGCGAAAGTACGACCCGACACCAGCTACAGCGAGAACATTCTCCAGAAAGCAATCGTCAACACTATCTAATGCCATGAAATGATCCAAATTGATCAGCGCGGCTTCACTGTCGACTTGCTCTATGATCAAGCGTACTAATTGAACAGTTATCCTGAATAGTCCCGCTCCTCACAGCACCAGTCTGGACAAAGCCAATCAAACTAGACAACCCAACCTGCAAACGATCTTGGTCAAAATATTTAACTCTATTTAATATCGTTAAAGATCTTTCCCCTATGCGATCTAAATCAGGCTCAAGGACGGCATTCCAATTTCTTTACAGTCTAATAATTTCCAAAGTGCGTGCGTGCGTGTGCGCGCGCAGGACCGCGTATGTGTGTGTGTGTGTGTTTGCATGCGTACGGGTGTGTGTGTGTGTGTGTGTGTGTGTGTGTGTGTGTGTGTGTGTGTGTGTGTGTGTGTGTGTGTGTGTGTGTTTTCAAAATAATACTGTAAATCCGTTTTCCTGAAGATGGCCGTGTAAATTAACACAACCAAAATTCTACCATCTATTCCAATGAAATAACGTTTAACCTCATTTGCTATATTTCGTGATAAGAATTTTTACTTTTAAGGATGTTTTTAGAAGATAGTTTATTCACTCTAGCAATAAATGCGTTTTCATTACAATCATGCTTGTAACGTATATTGTTTCCTCTGACTAGTTTAGAGTTTTTACACTTAAGTTGAAACACAGTCATTGTACACCAAATGCTGTAATGATCTTCTTTGGAGTGTTAAATTACTTGCGCAGACACAAACCTTTGGAGATTATCTGGTCTTTTATTTAAGTTTCTGCAGTTTCCATTCGTTTGCTTTGCCTTTACTGTTTAATCTTTGTCTCTTAGTAGCTGGCGTTATTTAACGCAGGGATGGGCAAGAAGAAATTCATTCAAGTGGAAGGGACGCTCGTGTATCACTTTGTATCACGTTTTAGTCCGTTAGGATTTCCTTAAACTTCTTATTTGCTTCAGTGCTTATTTCATATAGCTCTTTATCTGCTTTAACTACATTTATTTTTCTTTTTTCGCTTATTGTGTTTTCAATAGATGTGTTTTCTAACCTAAAGAAAACAACTGTAGATCTATTGTGATCCAATGTTAGGGCTTTCTTTAAATATTTGTGACTTTTTTGTAGCATCCAATAATCAGGATTCACAGTTCTGTTCAAGTGAAAGAAGGCAGCGAAAATCGTTAAGACTCCTTCAGACTTAGAAAGTTTTTTCATCTGAAGAAAACCCAGTAACATTTTTCCTCCGATCACATTTAATAAAGTTTCACTTTTCTTTTTGCTTGAACAATAATTTATGTTTTGCTTGAACAAAAGTTCATATGTTTTGTTTGTTTATCAAATGTTCTAACCAATTTAAGTAAACAATCATTATCACGCCAACTGATTTTTTGTCGCTCGGATTTAAGTCAAATATATAGAGAAAAATATCAAAAAATGCTAGAAGAAAGCAACTCCTGAGGCCGTGTAATATCGATGATGTAACAGCGTGAATTCTGCCATTAATACACATGTTTGTATTCATGTTGAAATACAGTACTGATCTCAAAATTGACGCAATCGCATACCTAAATTATTCTAGAAAAACGTTACATTTATGAAATTAAAATAAGGAACCATAATGAATCATTTTTTTATTTATTCCTATGCAAATTTGCTTCCAATATCATGTTGAAAAGGAAACAAGAATTATCAATTTGTCATTTTATAAGTTTACTTTAGTAGAAAAGAAGTTGAGAAATTTATTTAAAAAATAATTGTTTATTCCACCGTATCAATCAGCCTGTTAATTGCGTATTGTAATTAAAATATGATTTTTGAAAGCAAAGCAGCAGCAATTATAGACACAAGAAACTATGCAGTTATTCTCCTTGCCTCTTTCCTTGTGTATTTGCATATTATTCAATATACAACGAGATAAAATTATCCTGCGAATATGTTATACTTTTCTTGTTTATGTGTTCAAAGAATGGATCTGCCGAAACAACAGAAGAAAGATGTCCAAACAATGTTAGATATATGCTATATGCCGTTTAATTTATATGTCCATAAATTTAACAAAAAATTGAAAGTATAGTCGTAATAGCAAATTTGAAAATGGTGTACAAATGGCCCTGGGTGGCCAACATAGGGTTTAAGGGGCAATCATATGATTACTTTGTCTAAGAAATTATCACTATCTGATTTGAAATTATCACTATCTGATTTGAAAAGCTCTTGTCGTGCCTTAGAAAAATAAATAAATTCGAAGTGGCGTACATAATAAATTATAAATTTCCAAATAAAAGCTGACTTAATGGAATAATAAATGAGCACCAAGAACTCAAATACGTTGAGTTGGCAAGGATCAAACCCGTCATAGGATCAGAGCAAGTTATCTCTTAAATTTACCCTTTTAAAATTTTATAGAGAAATATAGATATTAAAGATTATAAATGCTGTATTGGATTATATGCCACTGACCGCTAATTTAATTTTATACTAAGTCAGCTTGTAGTGTAAGGTTCATTACAGTTTACACTGAACGGGATACAAAAAGATGGAACGAAACCCACCATGAGTAAGATTCAATTTGATCAAACTTATATCTGAAAGACTTCAAAAGAATTCAAAATCTCTTTGAATAAGATATTCTTGACGATAAATTTGATCAAGTTTTATCTGAATTATTTTAAATCAAACTGAAATTAATGATACGATTTAGTTAAGGTTTTGACTCACTCAAAATCACCTAGTACGTATAAGTTATACTCCGCTATACAATGTGATCAAAGTTTTATTTGAATATTTTATACTCGACGAGATAAGGTTTTATTTGAATTATTTATTTTAAAATCCGCTTTAAAAAGAGTTACAGTTTTGTCATGATTTTAACGGAATTATTTATTTAAACCAACTTTGAATAGCATTTACTCGGCCATACAATTTGGTCATGGTTTTATCTTAATGACTTATTTTAAAACCAACTTGAATAAGATATTCGCAATGATACAGTTTGTTCACTGTCGTATTTTCTGAATTACTTATTTGAGCTCGAATACCCTTGCGTTAGCGACACACTTTATATTTGATATGTTATTTGAAATCTCTCAGTTTCCATTTTGTTAAAGCATTGGCCGGTTTACTGAACTTTTATCTAAATGACGCGATCTTGCAGCTCTAGGTAGTGTGAATTAAGTGACGATCTGTCCTATGCAAATACTTTACCCTGACATCTCTGCAATGGCTGTAATGCCTTTTTTAATATGTTTATCCTATATTATTGATCAGATGTTGGCTCTCACTAGGCTAGCACGCAATATAGTTTATTAAATCCTTAATATAAAACAAATTTTATTATGGGTATAACCCAAATGCATTTTTCAGTCAAAATGTAACGTATTATATGATTAAATGTAAATGTCTATAAAATTGGATTTACTCACTTCACCAAATCATGGCATGTACGAATATTTCAGAAAGAAAATAATAAATAATATTTATAGTGAATCCAAAGATATGAATCAGTTTGATGTGAAGTCTTCCTAAAATCGAAATGAAGCAAACAACTATTCAATTTACCAACTTATCCATTTAATCAGATTTAAAATTTACCGTTCAGCCAAATGCTATCAAAGTTGCAAAAATACAGTCACTACCGTAAAATATGTTTTAGATTTAAACGTATATGCGATCAAACAAATTTATTAAATATTATTTTCTAATACTGAAACTCATCGTGTTCAAAGTAAATTGAGGGTCATGTATGAGGAGGATCAATAAATCCGTTATATGTTATATTTAGAAAATCTCTACGCTAATGTATCGAATTCCTTAAATGATAGAGATGGTCTCAAATATTAAATGTTCGAGGAAAACAAATTTTTAAATTTATTTTAACATTATTTGATCCCAATTATAATTCAATTCAGATTTATCATTATTTTATTCAGATAAATATATTATTTACGATGAAACTTGTAAATATTTCCTTTAATGGATGACCAAATTATTATTAATAATGAAAATAAAATATCTGTTTTGTTGTAAAAAAATAATTTTAATTTATTGAATATCGACATTCTGCAACACTGGTCTTTTCTGCAAATATATGGATGCGAAAAATTGGTTTAATATATACATATTTGATGGCTGCCAGCTCGATATCTCGTATGACATCGCAAGACATCATTGTAAGACTCTAGCACAAAGTTGGCTGGACATGAGATACATAAATTTTGTCGTCATTAGGATTTTTTAATGTTTTTTTGTCTTTTCAGTCTATCAGTCTACCAGTTGGTATACACACTTACCCGGAAATGTGACATGAATTGTCAGTAATTAAAAATCATTTCGTAGTTGTTTGGTACGCTAGTAGGATTATTTCGTATAAGACTCAATTTTCCTGCTTTACATACATATATACACACATCATTCCTCCCTAGTTCGTAGTCTAATTATAAAAGCATTATTTCTACACAAATATATATTTTCAACATAATTTTCTTCCTCGTTAATACACTCAACTGAACACTTCTCAATTAATCACATAGATCAAATATTATATCGTGAAAATTTCATATCAAAATTATCTTATATAATAAATTTCAAAATTATTGTTCGAGTTTTGTAGAAAACATCGGTTTCTTCAGCCTTGACATATATTTGATCCCTTTGTCTTTGGTATTTATAGCAACAATCATCAGAGCCAATTTTTTCTGAAATCCTGAGCGCAGCGCAAGATATATTTGTACAATTGCATTTACGGCTTCGTATTCCATGTTCCTTGTTCAATATTTTCTCCACTCTTTTGCAGTGACTTGTGTTTTTGCTCATAGAATGCTTATTTGGTGATAATCTAACCATATTTATTTTTTCTGATACCAGATCGCACATGTTTTTTATCCCCATTCCTCCTTCCTAATTCAGTTTATTGTCAAATAGAATATTAAAACTGCAATTATATGAGGCCACCCTGAATAAACCTCTTCGCTATTATAGGAATGCAACACGTTGAAAATTGATGAAAAATTCTAAGATAGTCACTTTTGTATCCAGAAGAGTTTTCTAATATAGATCTGATTATTTATTAACCAAAATAAAGGTATCGGTTTTAAAAAGTATGTGCTTTTATTTTCTTTTTGCATCAACTCAACGCCAAGTCAAATAAAAACAGAATAACATTGAAATAAGTGCAATTTAAATGAATTTGTTATGAATTATTGTTATCAGTAGAGGTTAGACTAAGTATAACTAACACTTTTCATAACAAAATGAAATATAAACCTTGAAAATGTCGACCCAGAGTTGACGGTATAATTCTAATCATGTAATATTATATTTCGTCCTGCTCTCATGGCGTCTTTATATTCTCCAATATCAAATTCTTTCATTAACCCTGTTTCTTATTGCCGGTCTGTTCACAAATTTATTCACCGAATTTTCTGATATTCTTAAGTATTTTCTTTTCTCTCTATATCTGCCTCCTCTGCACTAAATTCTGCATTATTTCATTTATCCCTTTCTACATTATGTGTAATGACTTATTTCTTTGGGAGATTGTTTATTAAATAGGTGTCCGAATGGTTTCTTTTAATCTTCCCGAAATTACTTTTTATATATAAGAACAAAACTGATAGTTATCTAAAGCGTACAATAGTCAGTAATTTCCCGGAGTTTCATTATTGTGACTAATTTATAAACAACGTGCACCAGTCAGATAGCGCTATTTTTCGAGTTAGATACCGTTTGAAAGAAAAGTTGTAAATTTATTCTTATTTAATTTTTTCCACGATATGAGTAGATAGGCTCACCTATCGTCCGTTTTGCACTCCTCCCCGGTCTTTTGAACAGGCGTAAAATTCTATCCCTTGATTCCTATTTAGGAATGGGTTTCCAGTTCCTTTTAAATTCTACCTCAACTCTATAAGATTGCGTCTTAGTGACATTATCGCAATTCTTCGGGCAAATTGATTCAAATAAAAAGTAAAATATGGATAATTAGGAAAGTTTTTTTGTGGGGGGGGATTATGAAAATATATTAATCTGTGAAAATTTAACTTTGATTTCATCTTTTTGTGAAGCAGTCACAAATGACAAGTAAAATGAAAATAATTCTTACCAATATTTTATCATTTAGAGGTTTACGCTTAAACTATCCATAAGTTGAACTAGATCTACAAGAGGTTAAACTTTGCCTTGCCTCATGCTCATATTGTAGACTGGACTCAACCATTCTATTCCAGTTCCAAAAATACCAATCCCGGGTTACTGGCTCTACTCACAAAATATGACCTTTTAAATCGACAGGACCGTGATCATGGGATTCCCTGTGGCAGAAATCACAAAAACGAGGAAGCTGACTTTTCATCCATGTCCTTTCGAGTCTCCCTTGTTCATAACATGTCTTTTGTCTTCACCGTCTATCTACCGAGAGTCACGACTTTTGATTCATCTGGAAACTTCTCTTGTCGCAATAGAGATGTTATATGTTTAAGCTCCGTAAGAGGGAGGGGTCAGGTAGGGTGTGACACTTATCATTCACGGTGGAATTAGAGACAAAATCCATTGCAAAGATTATTGCTTTATCTAATGTGGATGAAATAACAGAGTAATTTTTATAGTAAGCACTGATGCTTTGCCTCTATTGGGGATTTTGTTAGCGATATTTTAGAAATCACGGGAACCAACACTTTTATTTTTAACCCTTGCTTAGAATGACTGTGCATAATTGCTCTTTGAATTTTCTAGAACTCTTTTGCAATAATTTTGGGCAATACTGAATGCAGCAATGGTCCTACTACGCGATCTCTGTGATAGAGATTGTAGTTGTCACGGTGAGCTATGGCTGCAGCAAATTCTGACGTGAAACAGGGCTGGTTATTTATTTTTTTGTTGATATTTTTTCTGTGGAATAAAACTTCCCATGAAAGAAAGATCCGTTCAAAAATGAGGGAGGCGATTCACGAGGTTCTATTTTTGAAGAGACCTGAAAGGGGAGTTTCTGAAATATAAGATCTGAAGCTATACCAGTCAGCTTTGGTGTACCGAAAAATAGTTATATGAAACGGGACATCAGGGATGTCTCTGGTTTGGTATCAACTTTAGTATTGATTAGTGAATGGTTGGAAGTGAACAAAGGAGGAAACAATTCAACGGAGTATTTTCAGATGTGAGAAAGAGGTCTTTTGATGTTTGCATGATATCCATTGTATTAGGGATGCAAGTGGGCTTATCCACGATCTAAATCCATTCCGATTGTAAGCTATAGAGAAGTCTGCTCTCTTCATCAGTTTTGCTTAAGTGGACAAACCACTCCCGCTGGTGAATATTGAAGTCTCTACAAAGGTGAACGCTAGCTAACGGGCGAACATATAGGATATCTTCAATTTTCTCAGCTATTTTGTCAAACATCGCAATTCCATCATTTTGTGGACAATATACAGTGAAAATCAAAGACATACAGCGAACGAGGAAATGATATACTATGAACACGAAAGCACATAGACGGACCCCCCCTCGTTTTTGGTTCTTTGCCACATGGGAAGCCGTCCTTAATATAAGCTATGGCCATGGTGATTTCGAAGGGATTTTTCTTACTATATAAAACGTTTATTAGGATTAAAACTCACTCCAGACCTCAAGTGGAACTTGTATATTCATAAAGACGTTGGAAGAATGGTTAGTTCCTTGTAGCGCTCCATAAATTACTTATCTTCTGCTGTCATGCCCCATCTTTGCAAGAGTTACATCAGATCAAGAATGAAATACTACTACCATATCTTTGCTGCTACTGCCAACTCCTGACTATCCAGGATTGAAACTTTAGTTCAAAAGTGATTGTGAGTGATAGTTATTTTCCACCCTACAACTTTGTTTCTCCCACAGACGAATCATTTCTAGCCATTCGCTACTTTATCGTTATTTTCATGGCAAATGTTCAGACTGCATTCCTTAGTTCCACTATTTCAGACCTGCCCAGCTAGGACCCACCATGCCACATACACAGCGTCAAATCATTCTTATTATCTTCGAATTGCTATGATAAGGTGGAAGTTCCAATCAGCCAGAACTGTCGCACTGTGGAACAAACTCCTGAGAGGATGCGTCTCCGACTACTACCTTTTTTAACTCCTTCAAGTTTAAGGGTAACCGATATCTATTCTATATATTCCCTTAATCTGCATATTTTTTCTAGCTTTACACCCTTACAACAATCTCATTCAGTAACTCTCTGTCTTGAAGGCTTGGTGGCTTTAAAAATCAACATTCGAAATTCTGCTTTTCTCTTGGCTCAAGTACTGGTGGAAAAAACGCAACTCTGATCCATAAAAATGATAACTTAATGTAAAGTTATCATTTAACACTTAAATAAAACTCAAGCATAAATGTGACACTAACCCCTATGGTTGGTTGGGTGGTCGCGGTCGATGTCTTGGTCGCAGCACCAATTGTGTGACACCCACAACACACTCGAGCGTCGATCACTGCCCCAATGTATGACACTGACTTCCCTGTGTCTGGTTAGATTCGGTATTAACTTTGTCGGTCTCAATGCAATGTAATGTTCTTTTCATCTTCTTCTGTTCTACATGCAATGTAATGTTCTTTTCATTTTCTTCTGTTTTTCATGAAATTTAAAGTGTGCGTGTGTCTGTGTGTGGTTATTATGGCTTGTTTTTCTTGGTCAATGTTTTTTTCTCTGCTGCAGGAGGTTTTTCCGCCGCACGTGTCGGTTCCACATTAGCTTCTTCCGTCGGCTTTTCTGTAATTTCCTCGTTGACTCTGTAAGGGTAAAGAACACTGCTCGGCTTCTCCCTCTCGAGTTGCTGCATGCTCATTTGATTACCGCGAATTAATTTCCTCCTACTTCTAATCTTCCATATTGCCATTCCCCCTATGGCGATAATTATGAATGTACCCATCATTGCTGATCAACTTATTGCGATCTGTTCCTCATCATCCCAAGCCATATCTACCTTTCCCAACGCACTTAACTTGTTCCTCAACTGATCCATATCGATCTTTCCTATCGGCTTCGTTAGTGACGGTATTTTATTCAAGGTAACCTCTCACTCTGGCCCTAAATTGATCAGGTGCCAATATCTCTTCGTCTGCTATTCCTTTTGGTTGTTCTACGTGTTTTCCTTGCTTCTCCTCGAATTTCACTCGATTCAGAGTTCGTAGGGGTAGTGCCTTTTCTATTTCTACCCCTCTCTTGACCTTTATCGTTTTGTGGGCCTGGTTCACTATCATAATAGGCACTAATTCAGCTGCCTCTACTACTGCCTCACACAGAGTTATCTCATTCTCTTCTGGGCCCTTCCCTTCTACAGGGACCAATTGTAGGGTTCCTTTTCTCATTCTCTTCCCTGTCATCAGCCTACCCTTGCCCGACACCGCCGTTCTGGTGGGTAGCTTTATATCTTCTTCCACCACTATTGTTATAACTTCTTCCGGTGGGCCTCCCAATGGCGTTCTCTCGCCATTTACTACCAGCACAGTGGGGTTGAACTCTATCCGAGCCCTCTGGCTCTAAAGCCAATCTTCTCCCAAGATTGCTTCCGTACACAGGTTGGGGGTTACGTAGAAGTTCTGGGTACTTTTCAATTTCCCAATCCTCACAGGGAGCCTCGATTCCCTTTTATCCCCAGGGGGACACCATCTGCCTGCATGATTTCTATGTCCGCTTCCTGCAACCCTTTCTTCTGTTTCACCCGTCTGTATTCTTTTTCTCTCAGCAATGAAACAGACGCTCCTGTGTCGATCAGAGCTTTCATTGCCCTACCCCCTATTTCTGCCCTACAAGATAGCTCCTTCTCTTGCGTCAGCGCAGAGAATACCTTGGCTTTCCTTTTCCTGGGTTCACACCTTTGGGTTATCCCAGCCATAGGTGCCGACAGTAACAAATTCTTGCCATCCTCCTCACATAGGGAAGTTCTTTGTTTTCTCCACCTGGATGGTCCCGGCTGTATCCCTCCCAGTCTCTTGTGGCCGCCTCTAAAGACACAATTCCTCTTCAGGTGTCCTGGTCTTCTACAAAACCAGCACCTTCTTGTTGGACAGTTAACCGCAAAGTGGCCCACCTGACCACATACGCAACATTTTATACTTCTTCTCTTTAACTGGTCCACCCTCCCTCTTATTTTTGGGGGTAACATGCCCTCTATCTAAGTGACTCTCCTGGTGGCCACAGGTCCAACGTTTTACATTTCTTCTTTTTAACTGGGCCACCCTCCCTTATTTCTGGGGTGGCCAGCTGGCTTTTCCCTGGTTCTGTCTTTCGGGCTCAGCCTTCTTTAACAATATCGGTGGGGCACCTTTTCTTAATCCGCACCACTTGGCTAGGTGTCCTTTCTTCCAGCACCTACTACATTTGTCTTGTTCGAAGTCTGGGGGCAATCCCCACTTCGTCGGGCAGTCCGCTGCTCTGTGATCCTCATATCCACATGTCCAGCAGACCAGCCCGTATCGACCCGGCGTGGGCTTATAAAGCCCATGCCTTGTCGACCAAGCCTTCCTTGTAGGATGCTCCTCCACCTCTAGCTTGACCTTCCGATTCCACGCAAGGGCTTTCCCTCCTTCCCCCTTTCTTCCGACCTCTCGACTTAGCTCTTGTACCTTCCCACCTCTTTTCACCTTCTCCCAAACTCCCTGGCTCTCTTTGGCCAGCGCCACTGCTGTCGACAACCTTAGCGGTGCTTCTTTTAAGATATCGTGGCGAATACGCTCGTCACTGTGCGCTTCTACATATAAGTCGGCCAACTGGGCCTGCATCACTGCATTATTTCTCACTACCTCTGGGAAAGCTACCGACGACAGCTTCTCTGCTCGGGCCCCAATTATCCAGGGGTTTCGTCCCTCAGCTGCGTCATCTTCAGGGGGGCTCTCATGCCCTCTATCGCCGTCTCCTCGTCAGCGAACTCCTGAATCAGTAACTCTTCTAGTCTTTCCCATGTCAAGTGGGGCTCACTGGCTAAGAGTACTTTTATGAACTCAGAGGCTTTCCCCCTAGTGGCATCATACGCTAAATATAGGGTTTCTTGGCCTGAGAGTCCATATATTACGCGGCTCTTATCCAGGATTGCCAGCCAATCCCTAAAATTCCTTGAATTACCGTCAAAGGCTGGAACCCTCGGTCCGCCCAAAAATGTCCTTAGGTCTACTGACAATCCCTGTTCAACCCCCTCTTTCTCTATGTCTACCCTATCTGGATCGTAGTCAGACATATTTAAAACACAAAAAAAAGAAACACAATCAGAGCAGCAACAATCGAAATTGGGAGATTAACCGAAAAAAGTGTCCTACCTGACAGACGATTTCCAGCTCGTTCTTCTCAGGTTCCGGGCTGTCGTACTAGAGGGTCTGGAACCGTATGGTTATAATTAACCAAAGTCATTTGGTTCCCACTCTAGTTTGCTTCTGTTGGTCTACTTGAGACGCCGTGCGTTGTCCTGGTCGAAACTTTCTCCAACTTCTGTGGCGGCGGTCGTTCCAGGGTCTGATCCTGGTCTCGGCACCATTTGTGACACTAAACCCTGGATGGTTCGGTGGTCGCGGTCGATGTCTTGGTCGCAGCACCAAGTGTGACACTAACCCCTATGGTTGGTTGGGTGGTCGCGGTCGATGTGTTGGTTGCAGCAACAATTGTGTGACACCCACAACCACTCGAGCGTCGATCACTTCCCCAATGTGTGACACTGACCACCCTGTGTCTGGTTAGATTCGGTATCAACTTTGTCGTTCTCAGCTCGCCTCCAAGGTCTGGTCACCGAAGTGACTGCTTTGATCTCTAGTCTAACCTACCCACGTTGTGATTTGATCTTAGGTAGACGAAATCAATCAGGCGTCGGGCCGTAGTGCAAGCTGAATCCGGGGTGAAGGGGATACCGCAAAAGGGTATGTAAAAGAAAAAATGATACAAACTCAAGAGGTTCAAATGTGTTGAGAAATAACAATTATCTTTATATCTGTCTGTTGAATACAGGAGTGCGTCTCTCTCTCTCCCAGCGCGCTTCTATGGATTCGTGACACATTTTGCTTTTCTTAATCGAGTTCTGATATCTTAAGTTGTTTTTCAATAAAACTGCTTTTGGTATCTAAGTTGATATTCAGTAAAACTTGCTTCTGGTTAATATTCGGTAAAACTTGCTTCTGATTATAAATCTAAGTCGATCTTGGTCTAAAGTCGAAAAGGCGTGGAAATCTTCGGTCAGCTTCTGCAAGGCGCGATTCTCCGACTCAACTCATCTGCTGAACTGGAGCTTAACTCGAACTTAACTCCAACTGACTGGAACTCTTCACTGAACGCCCGGGGACGTTCATTTATATGGACGGCGACCAAAGCCCGTACGACCAGACGTGGTTTGGGTTCTTCGATAATTCCAAATCCCCAATACGGATTCTCTTTGTCTTCGGACAGGAAAATTTATCACTTCCCATTTTTGGAAGTCAGTTACTTTCTGTTTTAGAGGGGTTCTCCCCCTTCTGTGAGGAGAGGTCAGAGGAGAATTATCCTCCTAAGCTCTTCCCTTCTCATACTGTTACCACACACCAACCTCCTCGTGAGCGTCAACAAGCCTCTCCTTCTTTCTCATACAATCACCTCCGCCTATCACCCATATTACCACTCAGCCAATGATCTCTTGGCGGTGTGGGTGTGGCTAGTCTGACATTAGTTTACATTATCATTCAGAAAAAAAATTATCTTCCCTTTTTCTTTCTTTCTTTTCTATCGGCCAGAATTCTTATGAATCCCACATTGCCATAATTAAAAAATTCTTTTTATCATGTCTTATCCTGACCCACCCAAAATCCACTTGAAGACCGAATCATTAATGATCGCTGGTGGTCGTTCCCACCTGGAGACTAAATCCTTTGTCTTTCTCATGTCTTAATGTCCAGATGCCCATTTCTGGCGACAGAGGTCTGCCGCGAACAGTTTGAACAGGTAAAAACAATGATTCCTTTTTTTCATATCAAGATCTGTTTTCATATGGCCGACTTCTTCGTCGGTGTCCAAGATAACACAATTTTCGATTTATCTCTTGTTTACATGCAGCTGGCCGAATCGAAATTTCTATTATTGCTACGTGTGTGGTGAAATTATTATTCTTTTATGTGTGTTTACTCTCTTATCATGGCGTTAATTCTGACAGAACTCGACCTGCTTCTCCCACGAATTTTTCTTCGTCCTTTGCGAAAAGAAAATATCTTTCTTTGTCATTGGAATAAAATCTCTTAACCATTTTTCTTTTGTTTAAAAAAATAATGTCGCTCGGTATGTCTTTCGATCTAGCTCTTTCTCGCCTTAAGTATTTCCCGTTTTTAATATCTATGATTAATTAATTAGCCAATTGTCATAGCTAAATAGTGTCACATAAACAAGAGCACACACACGCTCACTGTTTTTTGACAGCTATATCGATGTTCAGTAATATAGTTTCCATTGATCACATAGTTTTATTTGTTCTTCCTGCATACAGCTATGTATTGAAGAATTAATTAATCTAAACCAATTTTTCCTGTGTTGTGATATTATGCCGGATCACTATGGAATTCATAATAATTTAATATTATTTAACCTTCCCTGAGCTGAATGTCCTTCGAAAATAAAACTTATTCATTCTTCTTTTTCTTATAATATTTTCAATGATGCACAATTCTTCTGGTAAAAAAAAAAGAAAAAATGGAAAACGAAAATCGTTAATGAAGATAAAGTGGAGGGATCGAAAATTTTACAAGGATTTATTACTCTTATATGAATAGTGTTTATCATTCGGTTTTACTTTCACAATTACCAATACATAACTTATAGTCTTATGTATTCCTTAAAACCATTTTGCCTTATCTCTTTCTCATTTTCGTCTTTTTCTCTCCAGTTTATTTGCCCGTTCCACGTCTATTATTTTCTGTATTCTTTCCTGTCAGAAATTGTTAGTATTTTCTTTTTCTTTTTGCGTCTAATCTCTCCCCTCTCTCATTTCCTTTGTATATCTCTTTCATTCTCTCTGTCTTCGCTTTCCCTACTTTTCTTCTTCATTTTCTATATCTTCCTCACCCATTCTTCTACTCTTTCTTTATATCTTTTCTTATCTATCACTTTTCCAAATTGTTTTCTCTCCCTGTGTACCTGTCTTTTCTTACATTACTTCTCTTCATTCAGTCTCTTCTCCTCACTTTCCTAATTTCATTAATATTTATATATACATATTCCTAATCTTTTGTTCCTGTTAATCTAAGCCATTTCTTTCCCTTTGCAACTTTATGCTTCCCATTAATATATTCTATTCTAGTTGGTCGGACATTTTGCTTCTGTGGAAACAATTCACTTTTACATAATTTTACAGCCTGTTTTCCCAAATCGTCCATTTTGTTTCTATCTATCTGACAGATCCATATTGCTTTCTTCTCTGTTTTTTATTCTCTTATCAACTTTTGGTTCCCTTTTACCTGACACTCGTCTTTTCTAATTTTCGCAAAATATTATTGGAATTCAATCCTATTTTTCAATGCCCGGCCTCCCTGGTTGCTAATTTCCTCAACTACACGACATTTTCTTCCCCTTTCTTTCAAATTATTCTTTTTCTTCGCATGCCTTTCTGCATCTGCTTTTACCTTCGTTTCTTTACAGTAACCATATAACACGCACAAATTCTCGCACCCACATGCACACACAGACATACGCCTTCGCGTGTTCTTGATTATCACTTACTTCCGGAGGGAAAAAGAGTAGCACTGAGGTTGGGAAAGGAGAAAATAAGAAATAAAAGATGAGATTGGTAGAGAGAAAACACAAATCTCGTAGAAAGCAGAGATGAGAGAACCGCACTAAAGACAATAGACATAGAATGAAGTACTGAATTACACAGTATTGAATCAAATCTAATAAAAATGAGTTTTAATAATTTTAAAAAATAAAAACAGGACGGCCAAGCTGGCTGAGATAAGGTGAAGCTGGTACAGCTGATGCTGTTGAGGTAATGATATATAATTAGTGGGTCAGGGAGTCCTCAAGTAGGAGGATCAGCCCTGTGTCCTTCCTCGTGCTGCTGGCGACGAAGAAGACAGCGTGTGGCACAGCGTGCTGGCTGCTGCATCTCATCATTATGACAAGCAGCAGAAGCAGCATTTCAGTGCCCGGATGTGTCAGAGTAGTAACAGCAAAAATGGTCTGCAGAAATCCATTTTACAAAGAAATTTCAAGGGTGTCTGTCTGAAGAGCAGCATGTGAAAATATTCCCTTCAATTCCGCTTTGTTCACCATTTCAATTTTCAATTTTTTGCCTTCTCTTCCAATCTTGTGTTTCAGATGTGATTTTTCTTCACCCCTCTTTCTCTCTTTCTCTCTCTCTCTCCACACACACACACACACACACACATACACACACACACACACACACACACACACACACACACACACATACACATATATATATATATATATATATATATATATATATATATATATATATATATATGTATGTATGTATGTAATCAGTTCACCGAGCCAATAATTTCACGACGGCACAAGCGGTTACCCGGAGTGAAATAGAATGAGAAGACTTTACAAGCAACCGGAAACTCAATCCTAAACAGGAAACTGGGGATAAACCGCTACCCCTGTTCAAAAAACCTGGAGTGGGAGTGTGAACGCGACGATATATAAAAATTTCAGATATAAGTATAAACGTATCTGTAAAAAAATATATGAATAATGACAAAAGGAAATCTTATCTTAGCCAACACTGCGTCCTCCGGTGGACCCCATCAAAGCAAATATAAAGATGTAATTCTACAACACGTTCTTAATAAAAGTAGCAAAATTGTTACGTTAAGTTATGATTCGAGCAAATATGAGCATTCGAGAGAAATCATGAGAAAATTGTTGTTTAAAGACAGTAATTTGACATTGCTAACCATACTCTTCCTCTGTAGCTAAATGGTATAGCACGTCAGGCTGTATGACCGTGTAGGATACAGGTTCGATTCATGTCGAAGGACACATATTTTCTATGAAGTTTCTCTGACATTCAGGCCGGCAGATGTAGCTAATACTGTTTATTATAAATAGAGCATTTACTTAAATATTTGTATCTATAAAAATAACGTATAAATAGAAAATATATTAAAAGAATTGTCGGACTTAGTCCATTTCATATTATATATATATTATGAAATGGATATATTATGAAATTATAAATATATATATATTATGAAATGGACTAAGTTCATTTTTTTTTTATTTACACATATATATATATATATATATATATATATATATATATATATATATATATATATATATATATATATATATATAATGAAATGGACTGAGTCCGACAATATATATATAGAGAGATAAAGAGAGTGGGTGAGAAAGACTAAAAGATATTTTTTTCGCAATTCTTCTTTAGGTTCTGTTCTAACTATTTTTTTTATTCCTTTTGTATACTTGTGCCTCTTATTTTCATTTTCTTTTTACCAGATACACTTGATAGAACTAGATATTTTTATTTCGTTACCAATTTATTTCAAGTATTTCGTTTATATTCATCGCCTCTGTTAGATCGCACTCATAGGACCGCCACGATCCAAATTCATCATCTGATTATCAAATCCATATATTAAAATATAGTATTTCGTGATAAATTATTTTTATGCGGAATGCCGGAAGAACGTGTAAATTGACTCAAGATCAAAACATTATATGCAACAATGACAAATGCCGGTTTTCTGAATGAATAGCAGCGTCTGTCGTAGTATTCTAATAAACAAGCTCGTACTGTGAGTTCAACCCTTGCTGGTTATTTCAATAACCTGCTGGCAAACTATGCTAACTTGATTAATAAATAAATGATGGATAACAAAATAGAAATGAATAAATTTAAAAAAGATTTTTTATCTTGGAATTTGATGCCATGAATTAATAAATCAAGATAATTATAAAAATAACACTACAAGTGTGCTCAGGACATTTACCAACACAAATGACAGTAGAAAAATAATTGTTTCGGAAGTCATACATTCTTTGATTTTTTGAATTGCTAACACTACAGATAGAATGGTAATATATTTGTGATCATTAAAAATATTTGTGATCATCAATCATCGTTGTTGCAAATCTATGTACTTTTTCTTGATCCTCTACATTTTTATCAATTTGACGGTTTACGCTTTACCAAATTCGACATCATTTTCCTTTTATAAAATAGAACGGCAGGAATTGAACCACAAGATAAAATTTCAAACAACAACAATGCAGAGAAATTTATTACTAGATTGGATTAAAAAAAAACTAAGATCTGAATGCATACATTGTACACCTGTATATACGTATATATATGTGCAAAATGATTTTCAACAAAAGTTCGTATGTCTGCTGTGAGTATAAAATAATGATTTTCACGAAACGTTCTTTTAGTTCGAAGCCTCTTTTTCTGTTGTATGTTCACAGTTCATACTTGCATGTTTCAGACCGGATCAATCTAATATCTTTCTGCTTGTTTGTTCTTTAAAAAAATATACAATGCAATAATTATAACAAATTTATCACGATGTTAGTATTCGCAGCATCATTAAGATAATTAAGCTTCATTTGTCAACTTTTAATTGGTGATTAAATGCCCTTTATACCATGCTATTTGCGCACAAACATTCAAGTGGTGGATTAATTAGAAATGAGACTCTTTTCGGCCCAAAAAATTGAATCTGTCCTTTCTCGATTTGAATAATAATAATAATTAATGTCAGGTGAAATAAACATCAACAGAAGAATATTTCAAGGTGACTCTTTGTCTCCCTTACTATTTTATATATCCTTAATAACATTAACTAGCGAAGTTAACAGGACAGAATATGGCTATAAGGTATCTCAAAAGAAAATAAGCCATCTATTTCACATGGATGACTTAAAGTTGTATGCTAGGAATGACAGTGAGCTGGAATGTCTATAAACAGTAAAATGTTTCAGTGGTGACATTGGAATGAAAATCGGTTGGAATAAATGTGCTAAAACCACAATTTTAAGAGGATCTCTACAACAAACCTCCTTTATTAGCTTAGACCCTGGGGTAATAATCAAAGATTTAGAGCAAGAAAAAGGTTATAAGTACTTTGGTGCAAACGAGAGTGAGGGAATTCACCACAAAAAATGAAAGAAATACCACGAAAAGTGTACTAGAGAAGGGTGTGATGATATTAAGAACTGAATTGAATTCTCAGAACAGAATTATGGTCATTAATAGCCTTACCATTCCAGTTGTTCAATTTTGTTTCAACATCTTGAACTGAACTCTAAATGACATCAGACGAATGGATCCTAAGACAAGAAAGCTTCTTTCTAAGCATAACATGCATCATCCAAATGCTGATGCAGACCGTCTAGACATATCCCGCTCAAAAGGTGGAAGAAGTCTTAATCAGCTAGAATTGTCATACAAGACAACTGTTGACTTACTAACATACTTGGAAACAATAAAAGACTGGATGATGCAATTAGTCAGACAACAGAAAGAAAAAATATTCAATCATAAAAGAAGGTTGTTAATACAAACGAGATTTACAGTTAGTAGATTCTGTAGAAAATCAAAACAGAACCCAAGAATAAAGTGTTGAAGCAAAAATATGAAAAAGAAAGCCAAGGATAAAGCTCTTGGGCAGATGAAACAATTCTGGCAAGACAAACTTCTGCGTGGCCAATATCCAGAACGTGCTAATAAACCGATGTTGATACAGTTAACACTCAACGATAGGTACGAGCATCTGGATTAAAGGCTTTTCTAGCACCACAAGAAGAGATTTTTCACTGGGAACTGGCAAATACCAGGCATAATAGTGTGGATCCAAAAAGGAACACAACACATTGCAAATCCCAACTTAAGAGGAATACAAAAATTGATAAGTATAGCCCACACACGAATAACCTTTTCCATGTAATGCTAGTGATGTTATAGGAGTTAGAAAACAAATCAGGAAATGTAGCCATAACAACACACTACTACCTGCCTTAGGTCTTCCCGCAGACTTGGTAGGTAGTATGACCATAGAAGAAATCGAAATATAATAATAATAATAATAATAATAATAATAATAATAATAATAATAATAATAATAATAAAAAAGCAGGGCGCATGAACAATTTACGCTGTTTCTTCGGTTACTATTTTACTTCTTTTAACACTGGCCCTTTTACATTCCTATTATCAATTCCGTTTTTGCTAACAAATTCATTGTCATTTTCTATTTTTTTATAAATTCCATTCTTATTTTATAGCTATTGCTGCATTATTTTCCCGTATCCGGACTTGTTATTATCATTTGATCTCTCTCTCTCTCTCTCTCTCTCTCTCTCTCTCTCTCTCTCTCTCTCTCTCTCTCTCTCTCTCTCTCTCTCTCTCGTTTCATCAATATCATGTCCGTTTCCTGCCCTATTTTTTTATCCCCCTGCCCTTTTATCTCTTTTTCAAGAGATGCATTACTTTCAAATTCCTGCTACCTCTTTGAATACAAAGACCAACTAATTGCTTGGAAAGCAATCCAAAATATACACTTTCATCGCCTGAGTGTCGTCGCACAACACAGGTTATTAAAGATATACATTTGTGTCTGTGTGTCTGTGTGACTGGGGGATCCTTAAATATTTTCTTCCATTTTCCTTTCGCCAGAAACATTCACCATTTTTCTATCTTCGAAGAGACACGTTTAATTTTACACAGTATCTTTAGAAATTTGATAATTAGCTTCGAATCAGACAAGAAGTAACATTTCAGACGATAGCATAATTTGATTAACTATTTTTACAAGGACAAAACAGATCTTGGAATTACCCTAAAAGTACTTCTGAATTTTAAAATAAAGTATACCATTCTTAAAGTTGTACTTTATTTAGTCTGATCTGTTCTCATTCTACGCATTTAATAAATGTCTAAATAATTACCTTTTCCTCCCCCACAAAATAATATGTATCCAATAAGCATGTTTGGTTGCCGTCAGGTAAGAGTTTACAACTGTTTACAGCCATTGATTAATATTTCACAATTTCTGACGTTTATATTTCGTAGCATTGGCACCCATTAATGAAAAGCATCAAAATATACTCGAGGTTTGAAATTTGATCATCACAAAATTACAAAGTTGTAATTGTCAGAAGTCGATCAATATCCAACATTAAATTTTACGAATTTCGCATTATTTTTTGTATTTCACTTAACTTTCTAATTAGCAAGAATTCTGTAAAACCCTGAAGATGTTACAGAGAATCGTGCCTGAAAAATCATGTCATACGAAAGTTTGTTTTTACTAGCGTTAACGTTGTTAAAAGGAAAAATTAAACTGAATGTGGAAAAAACGTTTTAGCGTTTTAAATTACAAAGGATTTTTCATTATCACTCTTGCTATCAAAAGCAAATGTGAATTGTATACAGAAACCAAACTCAGTTCTATTAAATGATTTTGCAATTTTCACTTCTAATTTTAAATTTCCCAAAATGTCGGGATTTTTTCCTGATCACAAAATATGATTTCAAATTCCCATTGACGCGTATTTCAATTACGAAATAATGTTGCATCAAAAGTAGAACTTCAATGTGCAATTATTTTCATGACATTTTTTTAAAGAATTCAATTTCTGAACCCTAGAAAAGCAATCATTCCGGGAAGCTTTGGTATATAGTAATTGATAAATGTTGTTGGTTTCATTGATTTTTATCAGTCGACTCCCAAAAGTATATTGCGTATTTTTCCTTGTTTCGTCACCTCATGCCAAGGCACCCAGAATTTATTTACTATACGTGGATTAGATTTGGCACAAGCTCACAAATATAAAGCAAGCCAGTAAGGATCGAACTCTCTACTCAATAATAATGGTCAGCGTAACTAACATGCTAACCTGTATCTTACACCGAGACGCTGGTTATTTTGCCTTTTTTCCTATTTGGCTATATAGTTATGTCCAATTTTCTTGTTTTCTTTTTTCTTGTTTTTTGCTTTGTTTTGTCTTTTGTTACTATCAATTGGCATCAACAAATCTACATTGAATGAATTCATAATGTAAATGTAACGCCGATCCTCACGCACGGTGTCAATTGTAACGCGATCTCTGGTCAAGACGTATCCTAAACCCACTGGGCTGACGTCATCCACAAGACCGGCCGTTGATCCTGTATAGTCCAGTATTACAGGTTAGACCCAAGTCTCCGGTTTCAAACGTCGATTCGATTCCACTCACCAGCCACGTTGTGATTTTTTATCCTGGCGTGTAGTTAATCGGGTCGTAGAATTCCGAAAGTTCTCCGTTGGTCTACCTGCAAGCTTGTTGGCTGAGAATCGGGTGAACAGCAAATAAATATGGCCAAGTTGATCTGATTTTAGAGGGACAATATATATATATATATATATATATATATATATATATATATATATATATATATATATATATATATATATATATATATATATATATATCATCAACAATACATATAATAATACAATTCTCGTGGCAAAAAGTTGAATGTTTCTTGTAAATGAACGATGATCAACAAAACAAAAAATACTTCGTGTAATTTCATTAAGGGAGAGAGGTGGCTTCGTTTAAACCCTTTTTGATTACTGTAGCTTGTTCGACGATTCCGTTCTCAGTTGTAGTAATTAATAATAATAACAGTGACAGTCTTAGCTGTTAGAGGAAGTAATTCGCTTCTTCGTACTTATATCAACAGCACACGTTAGCGGGCGCTTTCTTCCAATCTCTGACGTCACTTCCTCTTTTCTTCGAGCATCCAACTCAACTCTGCTCACTGTCTCTAACCCAACTCTACTCTCTCAATCTCCGAAATCTCTCCATGAGCTGACTTTTTTATAAAGCATAACTTGATAGTATGCATATTTGTATACATATGACATTTGTAGTATATACAGATACGGTTACAGGCGTCCCGGCATTAAAAACAATCAGAAATCTCACTTCATACACGTATGTATAAATATGTACTTAAGTTCACGCATATATATTTATATAGATAACCTTCATATATATATATATATATATATATATATATATATATAAATAGATAGATAGATAGATAGATAGATAGATAGATAGATAGATAGATAGATAGATGATGTTTGAAATAAATAAATGCCCACACTGAAGTAAATACTTTAAAATATCAAAACTCAATTCAAATGCACCTTTATGAGTGAAGGAATCAACACAATGGGGCCAACGAACTGTTAGTGAATTTATTCAATCTCGATAAAAACTCGTCGCACGGGAGTTGACAAACTGCCAGAGGATATTTTCGGCCTGATCTCCATTGGAGTACGTTTGCCGGTATGTATATGCTGCTAAAATTCTGAAAATGAGGTAATCGTTTGGAGACTGGTAAATAGGTAGGGTAGAGTTAGACCTCGATACCTAACTGCATCAGTTTTCGCTGGCTGGTTTATGAACTATGAGCTCTAGTATAGGGCCTTTTCTCTTCGCTCGTGTTGTTCAAAATGTGTGCATCAGTTACAAATGACGACAATAGGATATTACCGTGATGCTCCGAACATTTCACAAAAGGCTGTAATTTATTTTACTTCGATTCAGCAGTACTAAATGATTATGAGCGTCAACGTTTTGGAGAGTGGATGAAGATTTGGTGTTCGGAAAATTGAGCTGGAAGAAAGTTTGTCGACCTGAAGAAGGCTATATTTCCGATTATCATCCAGAAGTCACTTTTCATAAACAGTAAATAAAAGTAGAAAAGCATTGTTTTCGAAAGTCTGGTTCTGGATTATCCTTGACGGCTAACTTCAGTTCTTCGAATAACTATCGACAGATAGACTTGTGTGATCAGATCATGGAATGATGCACAGTCAGTTCTGAATTTGACCCCAGCCTTAAAGTACTGTTGATGGTGTGGGTGACTTTAACACAGCAATGGCTCAATTTGAAGAATAATAACACATGTGCTTCAAACAATAATCCCGGAGAAGCAATTTCAAGACGAATATCACTGCTGTACGATTTTTTACAAGTTGAATACTTCAGAAATTAAATGTACCAATTCTTATGTATTTTGGTATATTGAATCCTAAAACAACCTTCAAATTAGATGATTGACCCTAGATTTAGAGATATTTAGTTATTTATATACACATGAGCACAGTGGATGTATCCACGAAAAAGAATACTGTTTTGTAAAATTTGCATTGATGTTCAGTTTTGTTCTATGTAGGCTACTAGAGCAATACACAAACCCATCAAAATGGCAATATATGTGTTCACTGGATAAAATACAACCGGAAAGCTCTCTCCAGTAGTATATGCATGCGCCGTTATTCAACAACATGTCGCTTCTTAGTTTGTATTTTGTAAACTGCAGAAGAATAAAGTCCAACAATAATCAGCCAGAATTGATGGACCCCACATGCTCTGATATATTTTCTGCATTGCTGTCACTCACAGCTCCAACGTTTTGAAGGAAAATCAAGATGCAAGTCAAAGAAGGGGATCATCGATATGTTACAGCCAAAATGTATGTTTTCTGTAATTTTCTGTTTTGTCTTACCTAGAAAGTTGGTATATCCACCTTTCAGTCCTAGCAAGAGATCAACAACCTTCAAATATCGTAAAGTTGCCAGTTATATTGATCATAGTTGGTCCATCTCAGCTGTTGTTTCATATTGTCATAAGTTTCTTTCGTGTGGACTGCATGGCCAACTGGAATTGAAGGTAAAACATTACAATTGTGTAAGAAGACAGTTTTGAGACTTGTCTTCTAGAAATCAATGAACAGCCTCTATTGCATTGGATTATAACTGCTATTAAGTGATTACCTATTACGACTAATATCATTGCAGTACACAAAATCACCTAATCACTTTTTCCTACGGAAGAATGGGACTAAATGCTTGTGGCGATCACGGAAACGGAAAATCAGTACGTCACCAGCTAATAGATTCCACTGTTGTAACCTGGAACCTAACAATTCTGCTTTACTCTTAGGAAGTTCCAAATCCAAATCAAGTCTTTTAGGTCACTTTGAGTTATGAGGTATAGTTCAGAGACGAATGTTGGGCAATAATTTTGGTCATATGAAGTTGATGGTTCAGGATCTGAGGTTTCATTGTCTTCTTCATTATCAGACCCAATTTCATACGATTCCGGTGCTTCTTGGAGTGGTATATCATCATTATAGTGGACAGGACGCAAAGCTGATAGAATATTTGGATATTGCACTGTCCATTTCCTTTTCTTTGACAGTCACTTAACAATTGGAGGCACCATGCAGAAGTAGCAATCAATGGCATGATCGGTTGGCTCTCTTTAAATTATGGGAACTGCAAATGACAGACATTTTTTCTTCCTGATTGACCATTGACTGAGATTTCTTGCACAGTTATTACAGCATATGTGTGGTGCTTACTTCTTGTCTTGCTCTCTGATTTTTCACCCAAAATATAGTTAATAAGCTTTTCTTTCAACAGCTGTTATATTTCGCTTTTGAGATGCAAAAGTCACTTTGCCACACACGAAACAGAAGTTGTTCAGACATTAACCGGTCATTTTTCACGGGTCAGTTAATTGTGTGAAAACTTGAGTGGAAAGGAAAATAATAATTAGTTTATTAGGAGAATAGATATATATAAGTTTATTAGAATAAAAATTAATCTGGCAAGGAAAACCATTTTTATGAAATATTCATATAACACTAGAATTTTGGATAGCATTTATATTTCTAGGGCATCAAAATTAGCTAAGATTGGGTATTTTTTGTTTTTGAAGCTTTCAGTGATTAGTCGTTTGTGCAAATCACAGACTTCAAGGGTCTGTGTATCACATCATGAGCTCGCTGTCTTTATCTTATGTTTTAATAGATGATTTAAGAAATATCTATCTTTTTGTTGCTCTCTGATAATAATCCAGGTAATGAAGATGCTACATTCCGTTCTTTCCTTTCTCACCTCACGAAACGCTTTTCTGATCAAAGTGCTTGATTTGAATGTGATACGGTGGTTTACTTGACCCCATTCATTAAGTGACTTGACTAAAAAAAGAGAAATTCGGTTTAACCAATGATACGTCATTCCATATTTGAGGATCCCTGTTTTTATGGGATACAAAGCAAAGTGAAGTAGTTTAAGATTTATTTCTCCTGAATTCTCCTAGTAAAGTGAATAAATTTTAAATGAGGAATTTGTCAATATCTCCAAAAATATCTAAAAGAATTTCATACACTATTATATTACATACTACCTTAAATTCATAAATTTACATCTCGTAAACCGACAAATAGGATATTCACACAATAAAGGACTTGTAGAAATTGCAAGTTCTCGAATACAGTGAATCTAGGAAGAGTTAAGATTGTTTTGCGTCATTCTTCCAAACAAATTTGTAACTGTCTCAGCCACTAAACAGACATTTGAATGGAAGTCAACTGATTGCATTTTTAATATTTTTTAATGAATAAACACTGTCATTAAGACTGGTATATTATGCCAAGTTTTAGTGTGTTATAGCGTTTGTTTTTGTCGCGAATTGACAGGAGAAAATCTAATGAATGTGATAAATACGGGGATTTATCAATCACAACGGCGATGAACAGAAAAGCAAAGAAAGTGAGTATGATGGGTTAGGATAGTGTTGACGCATCAAACGTCAGGGAAGAAAATTTGTAAATTTCTACCGGAAAACAAATAAATGGATAAATTTGTTTGCTTTTTTGCCTCAGATTTAATTTGTCAAGCCGAAAAATCGGTATTAAATTTCTGACCGTAAGTGCGCCAGCGCAATAAAACTTGAACGTGCATATTTCAGTTTGTTTTTACATTGGTTAAGTGAGCATGCGGCATTGTTTGCGTGCGCCTATACATGTGCCAACATGTAAAGAGTGTGTGTGTGTGTGTGTGTGTGTGTGTGTGTGTGTGTGTGTGTGTGTGTGTGTGTGTGTGTCTGTGTGTGTGTGTGTGAAAATATCTTTCCCCTAAAGATATTGCGGGTGAAGCGCATGTTGCAAACCTTATGAACGTAATGCATCCATAAAAGTGTTTATACTGAATGTAATTATGTATGGGTTGCTATGAAAAAACATACTCCCTCTTTTGAGCCGTTAACATTTTTACATTAACATGCATGTCTTTTTCTTCGCGCTTGCTTTGTAGTTAAGTGTGCGACTGTAAGTATAAATGTAAGTATTTACAGGGTATTTGAACATGAGTGTTTTGAAAAGTTTTCTATATACGAGGCTATTTTGGCACCCATTATGTGCATACATTGGTCTTTAATCACTTTCGTTGCTGTTCCTATCTGTATTGCTATGCGAAGTAATCCCTCTCTTTCACAAACCCTATCTGTGAGTGTGCAAATACGACAAAATTCAGGCGTGTGTGATTATTTGTCTTCTATTTCTTTCTGTATGAATGCGTCACTATAAGCAGGCGGTGCTGGTGAGTAACGAGATGTCAGAGACAGATAAACAGCCAAACACTAATCACTGCCTAAGACTTTTCTTGCTGCCTCTGGCCCATGGATTAACACTCGCTCATCCCCCTCTCTCTCTCTCTCTCTCTTGCGTGCACGCACACACACACACACACACACACACGTCCATTCGCACAATCGTTACGCGCATATTCACGCATTCGCCTAATTTATGCCCCTCATTTTTGCCCAAAAGACGACGTGCAGAATCCAAGACGTGGAAAGGGAATATAATGGGTGGATATCGTCGCAGTGGGATGTCTTTCAAGGGTAGGGGTTTTGTAAGGGTAGGGAGGAATGAAGGCAAAGAGACCGTGCGATGATGATTAAGACTGTGTGGAGAGTGGAGGTAATGGTGACAACTGTGCAGACTATGGAGGGTGGCCGAAGTTCAAAAAGGTCAGAAAAAGTGAAAATATGAAGTCAGATGATTAAATATGAGAACATGGGACAAAAGACACGAAAAAATGGTAAATGTTCATTGTTTTGTAGCTTTTTCTGTAACGTCTAGTGTCGAAGCGTATCTGAGAAAGAACGCCGACACTCTCACGATCCATTGTGATGTCACAGGTTCACATGATTCAAATCCGTCGACACACGAATAGCATGAGAACATAGATATTTATAATACACTCCATCCAGAAATTATAAAAAGAGCAATTTTTTTAATGGAACTTTTTGAAAGCGTATTTAGTTTTTTTATAAAATGTAGAAACATTCTTCGTTATTTACAAAATATAACAACAAAATATTATTCAACAAAATTTATTGCATTAAATTTACTTTCAAAATCTGAATGGTATAACCTGTCACTGAGTTTGCCAATTTAAAGATCGTAGATTTAGGGATTTTATTCTCATGTATCAATAATGTCCTGTTTCAAGAGTGAAATTTTGGATGCTACCAATGTACACACCTCTTGTCATCGTCCCCCATATTCTATGTGTTTAGGTCTAAACACAATACAAGCCACTTCATTACAGATTAAGTGATTACTGACATATGAAACAATTTTTTTGCTGAAAAATCAACATTTAATAGCTCCACTTTGATAGCTTTGGTATCAAGCTTGTGTCATAAAATATCTCGATACTTGAGTATTATCAAACTTCCATTCACAGCAAGGCAGTCGAGTTCCCAACTAGACATAATTCATTTTTCGTAGATACTCACCACCAAAAAAAAACAAAAACACATTGAAGCGCTTTTCATTTGTCCAGAATTGCTCTTTGAGGATTATTTCTGTCCCGTAACATCTGGGTTTATTGTGGCATTTACACAAAGATAATTTTGGCTTAACATGAGACAAACTGATCAATATTTTGTGTTTATACTATACCAGAATTATCTTTTAGGGATTTTTCTATTATCTTTTATAATTTTGTCGTCTAGTCCCCCCGGAAATTTTCTTTTCTTGCTATTGCTTCGTAATAAGCGTTTGAATTCCTAAAAGGATGCTGTCACAATGAGAGGGCGAGATTTTTCTAAATTTTGTAGAAGAATTACCATAATTAATAATCCAATTTTATTCCAAACGGTTTTCCTTTGACACAACCAAGAAACGTTTCGACATTTCAGACAGTCTTTTAAAGAGTTCTTCAGTGTTAGAAAAATGCAGAAAAGCATCAAATTCTGTTTTTATTGTTGCTGGTAACCGAAAAATGAATTTTAGTTAAAAAATAACACTCAGCTGATTATTAATTCTGGAATAAAACTCTTTAAAAGTAAATTTGCACTTCACTTTGCAAACTTCAATTAGTCGGATTCAGTTAGTCATTTTCGCAATGCTTTTATGATTTTTGGACGGACTATATAGTCGCAATGTAACTTTTCATCAAGTCATTTTTAACATATATTTGTATCTGCGTGTAAATTGTTTTTCGTAAAAATCAATCGTTTCTTTTCCTCAAATGGCAAAATTGAATTCATTTTTCCTTTAAAAAGAATTATATGAAATTCCGACAAAAATTTAAATTGACGTTTAACAACCAAAATATAGTATTCGACCAGTTTAGCTACCCGTGTTCAATGATAGTCATTCGGTAGTTGCCCTGAATTTAAGGATGGGTTTAAATATAAATGTATCCAATTATTAACTTCCATAGAGCAGTAATGCTGCATATTATCTGTTTAATACAGACAAAATGCAACATTACTGCGAAATTTTGACAATCTCATCTGCACATTTTTATGACGTAGTAGTAGTAGCAGTAGTAGTAATGGTAGTAGTAGTAGATTCTGAGCCATAACAATTATTTCTTAAATGTAATTATTTTCTTTTCCCTAACTGAAAAGACATTAAATATATACTAAAACATCTCTTAAATAGAGGATGAAAACTAAAACTAAAATGTATAATAATGAAAAAGATTAGTTCGCCTCAGAAGTTCGAAAGCAGCTCCGAATAGAGAATAAAAATAACACACGAAACAATTTGAAGAAAGAAAGTGACAGAAAGACAAGAGACGAGAACATGGTTGCTGATTGTGTTGTCCATGAGATTTGAGTCTCGTACAAAATTACATCTTTGATCTGAATTCGCCGTGTTTTTAACAGCCAAAGATAAATCAACCCCAAAACAATATTAGTCAAAATCTTCATAATAGATTATATTTCCTGTATTTCGCTCCGGCTCTTATCAGCTTCCAGCTTTTTAACATAACCAAACCAACCTAAAATCCAGTCCGTCGTTTTTGTTTTAATAATGCTTTCAATGAACTAAATGAACTTTTTATCCATAAATATCATCACAGTCCAAATAACTGCAAAGCGAAAAGGTTTACATGTTTGTACTTAGACAAATAGATGCTTAATTACACAAGGAAATATAAATTAGCGTTAATATCAATGGATGAACGACATTAATTTGATAAATTTCTGTTATTTTTCTTCATTAATCGGTAATTTCTACTATTTCTATGAAATAAGTAAAACGAAAAGTCATGGTATTTTTAACTGTTGACATCAGATAATGAGTTTGAAAACTTTAGACCTTCCCCGTTCGATAAATTTCGGATTTCAAGTCAAAACAAAGTACGGCGAATTTACTATTCACAATATCCACTCTTATTACGGAGTTGTTCAACATAAAAAGTATTTCATTTATTTGTGTTATCTATTACAAGTGAAGAACAAAAGTTTAAAAAATTAGATGAAAAATTCTTGAATGTTGTTCATAAAAGTCAGATAATGAACGATATGACAGATTCAATATAAACTGACATGTAAGCAATTCCTTTACTTCATATGAAAACGCAACTAGTTCTACAAATTGCTGCACATTATGACGCTTGGATCTATCAACTGAAATCAAGTGATTGATACTAAGTGAATTATTTAGATTAACATTCTCTTTTGTTTCGATCACTACGTTTCGGCTAGTGAACTCTCCAGCCATCTTCAGCCATGTCCAGTAACATTAATTTTAGCCATATCCGGTAATATTAATTTTATTTCTCTAACCTTCTCATCCTCATGGACATGAATTCATTTTGCATTGGAAAAAAAAGAGATTGAGAAAAAGAGAGATGTTACTTGAATCTGATGAAGATATACACCACCCGACCGATTGACTGAATCAATATTTTATCAAATAATACTTCAGAAAATATAAAATTATACTTTTTATGTGTATTGTTGTGGTTATTATTATTATTATTATTATTATTATTATTATTATTATTATTATTATTATTATTATTATTAATCCGTTGTTGAAATACGTCTTAGATTAACAACAGTAATATTTTTTCTTTTAAATAATTTGTGCATTCCAATCAATTCATATTCCTTTCTAAATTTTGGCTTTTAATAACTAAAATAAGAAGTAAAATTACAAATGTTGATTTTATTATCAGTAAAAAGAAAAAAAAGAATCTTTATCATGATTTTTAAATAAATGAAACACTGTCAGAAATTATTACGGTTTACTTGTATTTATTTTATCTTAACTTTAGTTGCTTTTCATCGCAATTATTCACGTCATCAGTCTCGCCAGGAACCTAATATTATTTCCAATCTGCTCTGTTTACTGGCGGCCGTAGAGTGACGGTCATAGACTAACGGTTTGAATAGTTGCAATCAAATTAAGTAAAATTAACTACGAATGAAAAAATAAATTCGTTGTTTAACTGTAAATAATGAATGATCTTATATACGATTATTATTCACTGTAACTTTCTCAACAAATGTCAAAGTTATTTGCAAATTGTTCAAGGCAATCGTTTATGAATAAGTAAAAGAACAAATAAATTGTAGCGTGTATATCTTCATAAGGATTGGACAGGTTGATGGTACAACCTGTGAATCTATCAGCTGATATTTATTAAAAAGGCATGTCATAGATTTCATTAAAGGGGTAAGAAATGCGGATAATCATTCAAGGCCCGTGAATGAAGTAAGATTTTCTGCAACATCTGCCAACAGGTAATCAAGTTAAAATGCAATGAAAATTATCAGGAGCTAAAAATGTCTTTAATCTCATACAAGTTTGTATATTACGTATTGCTTGAGAGAGTTGTACCTACAGTTGATAATGAATTCATTTACACAATTTCTATAGTTTAAGAAATGAAAAGTGGTTAACAATGGAGATAGTTAAATATCTAAACAGGTTACTAACCTTTTATCTACTTTAGTTCTAGAAATGAATTACATGCGGTTCATTGGATACTTCAACTTTGTATCTTTTCAAAATGTAAGATGCACCAGTGTATAAGATATAAACTTATTTTGAAGACAGTTGTACTTAAAAGATTTTATTGAGCAAAAATTCAGTGTAACACTTTAAAAATTAGTATATATATTTTTTAAATACAAAAACGCTGAAAAAATCTTTCTACTGCATCTAGTTGTTCCATTTTACCCTCATTAAAGTCATAAATGGTTTCTTAATAGAAACTATTGAGAGGTTACAATCGACTTGTTAAACCACTCGGTAAAACATCTAGTTGTGTTTTCAGTTTATCAGCTTTTTTTCTTTATTTTTTCATTTTTAATGAGAACCCTGGATGTTTAGACAAATATTTCTTTTTCAAATAATCTATTCTTTTTCATATACGCGAAAGTAAATAATGCTGGGTAAATTTTCTTTGGGTATTGTTTTATTCATCTCTTCAGTGTATAGGGCGCAGGCGGATTTTGATATCAAGTTTTAAAGTTTAAAAAAAATGGTGTCTTATACACTGAAAATACAGTGCTGTCATTTGTACACATTTTGAATTACTTTTATATCAATCCTTCGGAATGTTTATTTAATTCTGCGTAACATAAATGTGTGCGCGTGTGTTTGTTTACAGTTTCTGTACAGTTTTTTGAGGAAAATCGCAAGTATCACACAGAATCTTGTACAACATTCAAACCGCTGTATAAAATACTTAAAAGGTTGATGATAATTTCTTTTGAAACGCTTCGAAGAGGGTTTAAATGGAAATATCAAGAAAAGTTGGAATTATAGAAATAGTTTTAATATCACTGTTAGCATCTGCAGGTTTCATGGAAATGTTTATAATTCTTACTGGGATATTGCTACTTGGAAATGAAATATTATCCTTGCCATCTTGTTTTGTTGAGCATTTGTTTGTCATCGATTAATATCCCTTCAGGCCCTGGTGAAGGTCGTATTGCATCTTGCAAAGCCACCGAAGCGATTATGTCTGGCGACAAAATAATATGACAGCATGTTTTTCTTATTTACTCAATCTTGACATAGCGCTGCCCCCAACAAGGACAAATTTAGTAACGATAGTGCAGTAACAATGACATTATCGATTGACGCTCTTTTATGAAAAGGCTAAAACCAAAAAATGAACCGAAATCTTTTCTAAAAAGGATTTGACTCATTTTCTTTTTGTTTGTTAAATATGAACCCAATTGGATTTTGATGTTGTTGTCCGATTATTATTATTATTATTATTATTATTATTATTATTATTATTATTATTATTCAATAATATTATCTTGTTACAAAGATATTCAATATATTACTTTGTAATGCGTGTTCTCTTCGTAATATGAGATGATTTTATCATAATTCATTAATACGATCCTTTGACTTTTTACCTTTATTTATCTTTACCTCTGTCAAACAGAGATCAAAAGTTTTCAGTCGAGCTGCATTCACTGCTTATTCATTTTTATGTTTGATTCAGTATCCACATTATAGTTGTTAATGTGATGGCTTTGCATGCCACCGAGAGCGGGTTCAATCCTCACTGAGTATGAATCAATAGAACTATTTGTTTGTTTACCCTCGTTCTAATGACATGCATTAAAAATAAGAGAAAAGAAAATCAACTAAAAACCGCAATGTTCAACAGACCGTTACCATGGTTTCTTAGATTATTAAATTTTATTTTGTTTTAGCTTTCCATCTTCATGTTATTTTTATACTGACGTAATTTTCCATTTATAAAATTATCAAATAAAGCCATCATGTCTACATAGATTTTTTTTAGTTTTGGGAAAAGTAATAGTATGAGTACTACTAGTCGTAATATTAATACCTACACATATACCCGCTTCTCTCCTATCTCTCTTTCTCTCATGAGATTTGCCTCTTATACAGTTCAAAAAAGGATAAGATATAGTGATATTATTTTCATTTTTATTAGATGAAACATTGTCAACCATCATTAATTTTTAACTTGTATTTCCATCACCTCATATCGCAGTTCCACCGTCGTTGCTGACCGTAAACAGACGATATAAATAAATTCCGATGTAAAGCAACTAAAATTAAGATGGAGCAAATACTAGCCAAAAAATAATGATGGGATAGGAGTTAAGTTATTAATACTAAATGCTTCTTCTCATAATAATATCAAATATAATTAGCCGGGTTCCAGTCTACTGTGTTCCTATGTGAATTAGGCGCATCAATGATTGGTTTAAACATTTAATAACGGTTAGGAAATTATTGATGTAGTGAGATAAGAAGATAAAGTAGTCTTCGGAAATTAATGGAAACGACATGGCAATGGAATAGAAAAACAGAAACGCTGTGTAGATGCTTCATCAGAGCCAACAGAAATGTCTTAAATCTTTAAGAGTGAAAACAAATAAGTGCGCCGCACCATGTAATGTTTCTACAGACAATTGTGTGGCATACGTAGAAATTTAAACTAATAAATATGCACTTATATTATAAATATTGTAAAGTATAAAAGAATAGAGTATAAATATAATAATATAAATACAGAAACGTAACAGCTTCCTGTGGTTTGTTATTGATATGATTCGATATAAAGTAAGAGTAATGAGAATTTTATCGGTAATCTTCATGTTTATTACTAGATTTTAAATTATCGTTGAGACACAGATTATCATCTTCCTTTATATTTCATACTATTGTTCATTTGATATAATCCGTATGGAACTATCTTTCTGCATAACATTGTATCATATATACATAAGTACGCGCGTGCGTGTGTGTGTGTGTGTGTGTGTGTGTGGATGTATATTATTTCTTTATTAATCTTACCCTAAATTCCAGAAATTTCTCTTTTCAACGAGTTGCTTTACAACTGAGAAACTATCAGTCAATAAGTAATGGCTGTGACGGGAAATGAAACAGAAGAAATAACGAAAACCGCGCTATATAAATAAAATGACAAAGAAAAATGACAATCGAGCAAAATCTTTCTAAAACAGCAGTGTTTAAACAAATTTGATTCGAACTACTCACCAACTGAAAGAGAATTTCATATAATTTAAAAAACAAGCAAAAAGAATAAAATCTTATGTTTAATATTCTATTTTTAATCGTTTCTCACACACTTGCGTCGTTATGTTTTATAATCATATATGAAAATGACTATTTCAATTTTCTCGTTGAAATCTTAGTCGACATATGAAAAAAGGCAAATTTATAAAACCTTTTGTATTCCGCTTCATTTAGGCTCGATTCACTTTTACTCTTGGAGATTCTGTTACAGAAGAGTTTCCATTAATTCTAACGATTTCAAAAAATTACATTAAAACTTTACCTGTCTATATTTCTGAGATGAGGTCTTATGTACATTATTTACATTATTCGGACTATTGTCCTCATCTTTGTCTTCATATTTATTACAACGTTTCGGCCGTTGTACGCTCCGGCCTTCTTCAGGTGGTTGTGATGTCAAACTGAACCCTTTATTTCGCTCACTGGGGTAGACTGTTCTAGTTCCACGTGCCATGTTTAATGGATGTCAGTTATCAGTTATCTCCTGTTAATTTCCTTCTGAAAGTTCTCCACTGCCTTAACCGGGTATTGAAATCACACTCTTTGCGTCCTGTCACTGGATCTAACCAACACCTTTATCCACTGTGCCATGTGTCCTTATGGACATCTGTGTACGAATTTCTGGGTATTATAAACCGATAATAAAGCGATAATAACAACAAAGTTGCAATATGAGCTCTGGTATAAACATGTAATGATAACAACAAAAATTGCAATATGAGCACTGGTAAAAATGGTTGCTGAAGACATTAGGTTTATAATACCCAGAAATTCATAGGACAAAAGTGGACTACCATAACTGAGAAGAAAGGAGACCAGGCTGAAGACGTGATTTGCAATCCTGAGACTTTTGTTTTTTACTTTTTACAAAATATATATGTATATTTGTTTTTTATACAAATTTTGTTTAATATTTATAATATTGTAATATTTGGATATTTTACAATATTTGCTAATATTTTACTTTCCCAGACACAAATTTATAATAGGAAATAAAATTCAGTTTTATGATATTTAAAGTAGAAAAATAAAAATATAAAAACACGTTGCATATATATTTGCTTTTTTTATAATATTTAAATTGTGTTTATTGAGGAAAATTTTTGCTTTAAATATTCAAATTTTAAAATTTTCGTCTCTAGTTGAATGGATCCAACAGGGATTTAATCCCACGGGAGCAGAGCATCATAATTCACTATGATAGAATTCAATGAAGAACTTAAATAATTTTAAATACTAGATTAGAATATAATATTTTCGCTTTCAATTCAAATAATTGACGTTGATATCTTGTTTTAATAATAATATCAGCACATTGACATATACAAACACATAACACACAGGGATAAGAGAAAATATTATTCTGCGGCCGTGATATGTTTTGAAGCAGCTACAAAATAAATAAAAAAGAAACTGGTAACAGTTTATAATTCCTACATTTCATGTTTTCTACATATATCACCTATACTTATAAGATATTTTGTTGCATGAAGAATGAAAATTCAACAGCATGTGAATGGCTTCGGGTTCAAATGCCAACGCTTTTGATAATTAAATAATGCCGATTATTTAAAAACGAAGAAAAATACTGAAGAAATGACAGTTTAAAAATATAAAGTAATCTAAACCAACATGAAATAATTTATTTTGTTGAAACTTTAACACAATTCAGTTCATTCTCCAAAGATGTCTTTTATAATTTAACTTTATTTGGGTAACAGAGTAAAGTTTTCAAACAAAATATAGGCTATTTTGTTATAAGTACAGAAAATTACAGATTTTTTTAACTAAATTTTAATCTAAATGTGCTGTCACTTTGCCGAAATTTTTGTTGATTTTATTTTATTTTCTTAACTAGAAACAAAGTACGGATTTATGAATGAAAGACGATGCTCATATTCATTTTTGATGTTTGTTTATTGTGGATAAGAATAAAACATAGTTGGTGATTTGAATTTATCACAGAAAAGCAGCCAAGAAACAATATTTTTGTTGAGTCAGAGACTGAATGTGTTAAATGAATAACCCACACAACTTGTTATAATAAGCGTATAACAACTATACTCATGTCATAATCAACCATTTCTTCTTTATTTTATACAATAAAGACAATGAATACAGTTCAGTAAATGAATTCGCTTTTTGTCACTGTTGGCTCAACTCAAAAAAGTTCTTTCTGTTTTTGTTAGTAATCGACATTAGCAGAGCTTAGTGTGATGATTGTTTTGGGTTTGATTTTTTTCTGACAGCTGTCATATCATTTATAAAATGTTGTCAGATTGTTGTTTGTTATTTTTAACATGGAAGATGGAAGAAAAATATTTTAATAAAGAAAAATACCGACTCAAAGGCAAAATAAAATGCGCCATTGACAAAACCGTAAGTGATGGAACGTGTCTAATATGGAGGTTTCTCACTGAACGAGGCTCCACGGTTATGTCGACTAAGGTTGATGGTAATAAAATAGACTTTACTTGAGAATAAGCAACATTATACGACGCCAACCTACTCAAAATAGCCAAATTTAGTACTGGAAATCATTTACAACCGCTTGGTTAGGTTAGGCACTTTGATAGGTGGCTCCCACATAAATGAATAAAATCTCCTAGACTGTATTTTCAGGTGTGATTCGCTACTTAAAATTGAAGAAAATGACCCAGGGCTTGTTTCTTCTTAGTGGCTCGGGGTAACAGGGAGATGAACTACGGATATTCGTATGGTCTTCATTCAAAAAGCTGCTGCGATATACACTGGAAGACAGTTTACTGCTATGAGCTACTCCTAAAAAACCAAACAATTGATTTGAATAAGTACTTCTCCCAAATGAAGACAGCAATTAATGAAAAGCGTCTGAAATTAGTAAATAGAAAAGGCACATTATTGTGGTTAGATTGCATGTGACCAATCAGGAATTGTTACGATTTGGCTGTATTCACAAAATATTGCACCTTCCGATTAGCATGCATTCCGCACTTTGCAGATTTCTTTTTGAAGATGCTATTAAAATTTTTTTCTCAAAGATGACAGCACCACAACGATAAATATGTTATTCGATATTATTTTTTTTAAATTGTTTTTTTTTTATTTGCAGTTAATAAATCGATTGAACATGGCCAGGACAGCACATTAGCGAAATATTCACTTGTACTTTTACAATCGATGAAGTAAACACGCTTTTCCCTTCTAGAAAAATAAGTCAAAAATATAAAAGCGACATGTCTTATAAATCAAATCAAAGTATTATCAACATTTTTGATTGATTTCCCATCAGAAATTTTCATGAGTAAGTTTTAAATGAGTTTTTATAAGGTTTCTGAATATTTCCAGCTCGCGTTTGAATTCCATCAATCACCTCAAATCTCAAATGTTTTGAGAATGTTGATGTGCTTGGGCAAATCCACGACGATATTTTAAATATATTCATTCATGGTTCAAACATTGCTGGAGGAACTCAGGTCAGTTGAATATCTTGGTCATCTCCTATTTACCCACCATAGAGAACATTCCCTGCCTCCCGTCAGGATGGCTGACGCCCAACTCCACGAGAGCACCTCTCTGCGCCTTCCTGGTCTCACGCTGTCTACTGACCTGAAATGAAACAACTACATTGAATCTATAACTTCAACTACCGCAAGGAAAGTTGGTTCTCTGTTTCGCGCCAGAAGGTTTTTTCTCGCCTGAGTTCATCCTTCAAATCTATAAATCAACCATTCGTCCTCGCATGGAATACTGATACCATATATGGTCCGGTACTGCCGCTGTTCATCTCGAAGTCCTCGACAAAATCCAGAGACAGATATGCAATGTGATTTGTCCTGATCTGGCATTTCGCCTACAGTCACTTTTTCACATATATGCTGTCTTTTCTAAAAGTATTTTCATGGCAAATAATATGATTTCAAATTAAAATACATTCAGATACCCTGGGCACTTCTCACCATGTAGGTAGATATGCCTATCATGATTAGAGTCAACGAGTTATCAGTTCGAAATGGACGTCAATTGATTTTAACTTTTTACGTTTTTCTTCTCTTAGAATCGCTTCCGTCATATGCTCGGGAATCTTCTCTGCTCTGTTATTTAACAGGAGAGATGTGATGAAGTGATGCCTTTCCCTTGGCACTAGACTCGCCGGAATTTGAACTCGGCTCGCCGATTTCATTTCCTGAGTCAGTAACCATTACACTAACGGCACTTTCAAATCTAAGTATAGGGTTTATTTCCAGGATGTATACTAATATTCGTAAATAAGTTTTCAAAAATGACTAAAATTATCGAACTAGAAATAAGAAAAAACGCCAGGGATCAGGAGAAGATTTAGATTGTCTTTTCTTTTACTGTAGATAGGTTTAATACATTATTGACACATTAAAAAGATCGCGCTGACTTTCTAAATACAGAGAAAAGTCTTAAGATTGTTATTTCATCAGGGGATTTGCTATTTCAGAAGTCATTTTTCAAAAACATTTTTATAGCAACTAAAATTGTTGCAGTCTTAACAAAGACTAAAAAAGCGGCATTAAAATTGGTTATCGAGAATATGCGATAATGTTTCAACATTGAACGTGCTTAGTGACATGCAAGCTGTTCGATACTGGTTTCATTCGATTTCGCAAAAACATTCTCTCGACAAACACACTGGAAGTTACCGTTCAGATATATTTTTTACTGTTGTCAATTCCAGTATAGCAAAGTTTTTATCTAATATATCACGCTCATAGTCTCTTTGTATATCCTCACGTAACACTGAAAAATAAATTTAAAATATATTAATAAAAATTATAATACATATAGCTGTTTGTCCGTGTGTGTATTTACGTAAAAATATGACATTAAATAGATACAGATTTATCATTCATGCCTACTAGAGTGTGTCATATATCTTACACAACTTATCAGGTATCGCTTAGTAGAGATAAGTAATTTGCATATTCCGTTTTAAAAATTAAATTTTTAAACATCATTGTTTATTTATTTGTTTCTATTCTGATCTTTTCTGTGCCTAACAAAAAAAGAAATTGTTTTATTAATGGTCTTGTAATTAAATTTCTTATTTATTCAAATAAAGCCATTTTCTATTCTTTTGGCATTCAGCTATGTTGAAATGATTCATAGTATATTTTGAAAATCTAACAAATATTCTAAATTACACTATTATAACATCATACATATGAAATAAACGACCAGAACAATGACTAAACCTGTGGAGTTAATTACGATAGTTTCGTTGATACCATTTTAAGGAAGGCACATTTCGAATCGAAAAGTTTCTAAGCACTTGAGACAATAAATTAAGAGAAATTCAAACAATATCAACGTAATTCGACAAAATACATTCAGAGAACACATGGTAATTGGGTGCGTTGGGTAATGTGGACGAAATAGCTGCCACAGAATAAGAAGTATTCACATTAATTATTAGTAGCATTTGTTTTGTAATATTGTATTAAACAGTAATATATCAGTTATCCGACTGCTTAACATTTGTAGACAATAACTAGTAAAAAGTTTCTGGAAAATAGCTGCATACTATTTCTGGTAAATAATGACTTAACATTTCTGGAATATCACCGGTTATAATTTCTAGAAAATAATTACTTAGATGCACGTTTTGACTGAATATGATCCATTGATTTAATGAAATTTGATGAAAAAGTATACCATTAATGTCACCTAATCACTTCAACGTATTCACCATGAAACCACCTCACACTCACTTATATTAGCGTCCCTTCCTTTTTTCAACATTGTTTACAATTCCTCTTTAAGGATCTTCATCAACTGCCTCGCTGTGTTCTTAATCACGTCTATAGTCTGAAATCTCATCAATTTTAATAGTGATTATAACTTTGCGAAAAGTTGGAAGTCGTTACAAATCAAATTTGGATAGTAGAAATTGATGCAAAACTTAGATGATACGATGACCTGCAAAAAAACCCTACAGTAGTTACCAAGAAGAATCAGTTGGTACTTTTCCATTGAATCATCAGATCTCTTCCGAATTCTCACCCTGTCAATTGCCAATTTCCTTTGATTGCGACTGGCACACATTCAGCATTTTCCAGCGTTCAGCTTGCTAAAGGGCCCTCAGAAAGTGGTTTCTCGGTCAAATTGGAAGCATAGGCAGCAATGTAGAATAAATAAAGGGTTCAATTTCACATTCTCTGAAGGTTACCCGGAACAACAAGCATCTGAAGAAAAACGGAGGGCACAACGGCCGAAACGTTGTGATAACAAAGATGAGGATAATAGTCAGAGTGTATATAATGATAACTCCGCATCTCAGAAATTCAAACATAATTGAATCTATATTGGTATATAATTTGAAATTGAAATTATTCATAAATTATTGCTAAATGTAGTAACTTTTGTTTTATTTTAGCTTTCTTCAAATCATTCTCAAGTATTAAATGTTATCTATTCGTTAACATTGAATAAAAACTGTTCTATATTATATCAAATAAAAATAGAAGCATTTTTGCTTTAAAGAATTACATTTTTCTCGTTCTTATATTTGCTACTAAGCGAGAAATGTCAAATGAAATTCGATCGTCTGAGGCGAAGAATTAAGAACTTCAGTGGTGAATCGATTCTCCAAGTGATTCTTTCCAGTGGCATGCGTGAAGAGGTTCCCTTTTGTCCTTTCTATAGCAGCTTGAATGAACGTCGACTATAGTAGAGCCCGGCAGCTCCTTTAAACCAACACTACTGCCATAAATAAGATGAAGAAAGTGACGGAGGCGGCAGTGGCCAACTTCGCATTCTTATCGCCATGATTGTGTGCCTTAACGATGTTTCGAAACAAGAATGTTGTTGTTGTCCTATTGATTCTTCAACTATTTTCTCCAGTAGAAGGAGAGTTGCATATATCTTATTTACATTTCATTACAATGGAACGTTTTCGACATATGGAAGGCTTTCCAGGTTGAGTAAATACATTGTCTGATAAGCAAACTTCTCTTGACGATTCTTATTTTCCCTTTTTTAATTGTCAAACAAAAATGCTTCAATGTGGAATAGGAAGATTTCCCCTATTGGGTGCTATATATATATGAGTGATGATATGGAAAACTTTATTAAATCCGATTAAACTGGGTATTTAATTTTTATATAAGAATAAATTGAACATTTTTCCAGTAGTTTCTTCTCAAACAATAAAAATATATTCTTACCATTAAGTAAATAATATGTTGTTAAGTAAAAAAATGCATGTATCTGGGTAGACTGTTCTAGTTCCACGTGCCATGTTTAATGGATGTCAGTTATCTCCTGTTAATTTCCCTCAGAAATGATGGGTTTGCCTGATTTCATAAGATGAAAAGGCTTCCTCTAAATTTTGCTTCATATAATCTTTTCCGTATGTATCCTAACATTATAACCTTTTTTTATCCGACGACGTTTTAAAATAAATATACTTTAAAAAATATTAAAAGTATATTAAAAAATATATTAAAAATATATTTAAATTATATTAAAAATATATTTAAAATATATCCCCACCGCCCCGTCAAACAAAATAGTTATAGAAACAAATCTAAAAAATATTCTAAATTTAGCATCAACATAATTTAATATATTAAAATTCAGAACAAACAAAGAGTGTCAGTTCAATACCCGTTTAGAGCAGTGGAGAAATTTCTGAGGGAAATTAACAGGAGATAACTGACATCCATTAAACATGGCACGTGGAACTAGAACAGTCTACCCCAGTGAGCGAAATAAAGGGTTCAGTTCGACATTTCAACCACCTGAAGAAGGCCGGAGCGTACAACAGCCGAAACGTTGTAATAAATATAGCGACAAAGATGAGGACAATAGTCCGAATAATGTAAATAATGCTTCTTTAGGATGTTGTTTCTTGATCCAACAATGACTTTAGTTTTTGCAATGTGGTCCTTGGATGTAAGGGACTTGTCCAGAGTGACCCCAAGGTAAGGTAAACAGGCTTGGAAATGTACTCTAACTGTTTCCCCTGCCAGTTGATATTGATTTGACGGTTAGATTCTTAGCTTCTTTGTTCCGTAGATGGAAGGCATTGATTTGGGTCTTGTCAGGGTTGGTTCGAAGGTTGTTGACAGCGTAGTATGGAGTAAGGCCGCCCAGGGTACTTCTGTGTCCTCCATCGGCTGCGTTTCCTATCGAGGTCCCCAAAGAATCGTCTGTTTGACAACATGTTCATGACAAGAAGAGTCCCCAGTCATCTCAAACAGCTTCTTTGTGAGGATCCTGAAGTTGACAGTGTCAGATTTAGCAGAGAGTTCAACAAATGCAGTACCTGTGATTTTACCTTTCTCAAACCCATTTGCAATAAATTGTGTTCGGTTCATGAGTTGACTTTCCATTTCTGAAACCTGCTTGTCCTGGAATGAGCTTAACATCTATGGACAGAGTCAGGCGATTTAAGATGAGGCGTCCAAAGAAATTGTATATGTGGCAAAGAAGGGAGATTGTTCTGTAGCTCTTGTGGTTGGAACGAGCTTTACCTGGTTTCATTAGTGCTATTACGTTAGCTTTTCTCAATATCTTCGGGATGTTGAGTTCATGCAGTCATTGAGTATCTCAAAGAGCCATATGAGAGCAACTGGACCAGGTGCTTAATCTGCTCACCAAGATGTTGTCGAGACCTGTAAAATTATTGCTGCATCCAATTCATTTCATGTGAAGTGTCTTGTGCAGCCGAAGAGTTCTTGGCTGGGCACGTCTGTTATCTTGGGCACATTTGGTCTCCGAGGATGATCATTTGGGTTCTGCTGTTGAGTAGTAACTGGTGGGCGGTCTGGTTGGCTGTAACTTGAAACCTTGGCTGGGAATTTGTTTACTCATTTTCAATATCCGTATAGTCTTCTGTTATCAGCTGAAGTCTTCCAGGCTGTTCTGTTATGCGTCTACTGTGTCTCATGTCTGTACTTTCAATCAACACTTGCCACTTCTTGACTGTTCCCCACGATAGAATTGATCAGAGTATCCCCGTCAGTACCAAGGGGGTTGTCTTCAAAGAATTGGGTGTACTCTTCGTAAAGCTCCTTTACATCGTTGGGGAGACCTTGGATGAAGTTAGTGCAGCATCCTCGGGGAATATTTTTAGAAGAAGCATTGAGCAACTTGACAAAAGCATTGTAGTTGTTGGGGGTAGTAGGTAGGTCAGTAATGGATGAGTCCAGGCTATCTGCGAAGATCTTCCTGACAACCTTCTTCAGGTTGAAACGCTGCTTGAAGGGAGTGGTACGATGTGACAGGACAGCATTCAACTTAAGGCCAATAGGCCGATATTGGTTATGAGGAATTGGGTCTAGCACAAACTTCTCACATTGATTCATGATGCTGGTTGAGGCACAGATCAAGTTGTATCCCCTTTTCCACCTGAAGCTAGCTTTGCATTGTGAATGAGTGACTGTTGATTTGTGGCAACCCAGTTATCTAGGTGATCGCCAACATTTTAGTTTCAGCATAACCCCAGGTGATATTGTGGCTGTTGATATTGGCTATTGACTACGGTATGACTATGTTGATATTGGTCACATCAGGTTGAATGTCGAATATTGTCGTTGGTGGCTTATAGACAGAGCTCACTGATTCCCACAATGTCTATGGAGAGAACTTTTGTGTCTGTCACGGATAACTTTTTAGCTGATAGACCATCACGAATGAATATCGAACTTCCGTACTTGCATGAAGTCACTTAGAAATAAGGGTTGTGGGCAAATGTGGGTAGGGCCGCAGTGTGTCTCTTGAAGTCATAGGATGCTACATCTGTGTTGGTTGCACTGGTCCGCCAAGAGAGCCTTGCTTGGCGCCAGTGAGACCTTGATAATGCTAAAGTTTGATCCTGAAGAGAACCCGTTTTGTGACCTCGATCCTCATCGACACTAGGGTCTTGTAAAATGATAATGATAGAAGCCTGGCAGATAAAGTCAGTAGCGTAGTGTAGTAGTTTAACGTGGAGGAAGGATTAGCAAATGAGAGAGAACTCATATGACAGGGACCGCGACGTAAACGTACCATTGGTGGATGCCGTTGTCTGAGCTATAAGGCAGTACATTTTCTCAAGTGCAAACTCAACGTTTGGAAAGTAAAAGAGCGATCATCTCCTGTCGGGAAGTGGGGTCATAAAATTTACACGTGACCGGAAACCCTTTTTTGGTTTCCTTTTGCATTATGGAAAAATTAAATTCTTTATTATTTTCATTATTATTTTATTTCTTAGTTTATTTTCATTCTCCCGTAACAACTTCTTAGCTTCCCCCACCATGAGATTGAAATAATAAACGAATCTACAAGTCTTCCTTTCTCTGGATTTTCATCACTCTGTACTTTTGACAAAAGCACAAATTCAACAAGTTTATTTTCTGTATGTCTACAGATTAAGAAAGCTACAGATTTTTCCCACTGATTGTGACAGAATTTCCGGGTATATTTGAATTTCGATGAAATGATATTTTTAAATAAATGAAATGAACATTAGTTACTGTTTTAGAAGAATGGAAAACATATTTTCTGCATTTTGAAAGCGTTTTATTTCTTTTCTTTAATTTTCTTTAACAAACGTTTGGATTAAAACAGGCTTACTTTACTAAAAATATTATTCCCGTATCTGTCTTGTTGAAATAACATTTAATAAAAGTTAAAGAATGCTAATTGCTTTATATGAGTTTAATGCATTAATATTATGGAAAAAAGAAATAAATATAAGTAACTCATAGAAACAATTGCAATCGTAAAAAAATGACAAACGTATATAAGAAAACCTAAAATCGTAAAACTGATTTTACACGGGTATTTCATTCGCTGTAAAATGGTTTATTGGTATGTTACTTGTCAGTTTACCTAGAATCATTGGGTTTGTGTCGGTGCAGAATTCAGTAATTACCGTATCTATTTGCTTTAGCGTTTCAACATCAACAAAACTGACATTGGTTTTTATATAATAAGATTATCTGAGGCTGTCAGTAAAATCTGGCAAATATTTGCTGCTACTTAAGAATCATTGTTGCTTGAATTCCATTTAATTGATGGTAAATTTGGCTCCTGTCAACCATATATTCACAAATCATTACTTAGATACGCAGTTTTGACGGCCTTCTGCTTGGCTCTGACCCTAACCTGACATGAACACTTCGGCCGACTCGTTCAAAGTGTGTGACCCCCATTTCTCATTTAACTAATCTTGATTAACCCAAATAATTTAGTATTATCCTCTTTTCGCTCTTATAATCATATCACAATCATCGAATAATCAGGCCTAGACAACCTACTGACCTTTCATATTCAAAATTGGTCTCTCTCTCTCTCTCTCTCTCTCTCTCTCTCTCTCTCTCTCTCTCTCTCTCTCTCTCTCTCTCTCTCTCTCTCTCTCTCTCGTATCATCTTCAGTGAACACAGCACTTTAACTGATTTCACTCTTTGACTTTGTAGGCAACTTTCTGAGATTTCTCATCTTCCGCCATAATAAATAATTAAATCTTTAACGAGAATAGAATATCCGTCGATGGATAAGGCATCATGAATAAGTAACGAATCATATTTTTCATTGTTAATTAAATTGTATATTCATTCCATCACCAATATTTTCTTAAAATTTCGACTTGCAAAGATAATGTTTATAACTTGAATCAACTAATTTCTCTTTATGGCTAACACATAAGCATAGAGCTATTCGTTATTCGTTATTCCATCCCTGTGACCAGTAGATATTTTGAAATATATAATGAGGTTCCCTAAATTTACCCTAAATGTAAATTCATCAAGTTTTTTTTCTACAAGATACAAGAAACCAAATAGAGATACATCGTCATTCTTTCACTTTTATAGGGTTTCAAGCAAAACTGAATCGCCATCTTCTGTCTTCCTGAATCTTGTTCTTTTTTTGGCCAGAAAGGACACTAAAAGAAGAGGATTCCGGAAGACATCTCCCCTGTGACGTCGTCTCATTCTTTTTCACTCAGTAGCCTCTTGCGTCCAGTGGCATAATCACTTTGCTTGATTAAACAAAAATTTAAAAAACGGCTTAAAATCCAATACTAAATAGTTTACATTGTGTATTAGGCTGATGTAAACGCCCCTCGACTTTCTTGGACAAAATCTTTTATTCATTCATAGTATCATTATTCAATTAACCTACTATTTCCTGAAATTATATGATGCTATGTCATTTTTCGAATAAAATGTCTATTTCGTGATAAAAGAATGATTCTGATTTCGATTTTAAACATTATTCGGGAATTTTTTAGAGATTTAGAAATTAATCGATGCGCTGACCAGACAAGAAGATTTGCCTGAAGTGAAACAAGGAATAGATTGAAGGTGTAGATAATACCCAAGATATACACGAATTTCCTATCCCAGTTCCATCATTCCCTACGTTGCATCTGTAACATGAAGACAGAAAATGTCATGCAGCAAAATCAACATCCGACTTACTAAAAAAGTTATTTTAGATTCCAGTACATTATTCAAACGAGCCAATTTGTTCACTGCAGTTACAGTTGTTCAGGTTTCAGTAATTTATAATGAAATATTCTCTTTGCCTCCCATTATATACAGAGAAAAATATTACCCCCATAAAATTAATTAAATCTAAAGTCTTCCTTAGAACTAACCACGATATTATCCATTTTGAATTGTCGTTATAAATCGCATTAGCGCTCGTGATAATATTATCCACAAATTATTTTTCTGTGTTGAGTAAGAAAAGCAAGTCGTATGTTTAAACGTTGATCAAGTTTTGCTTTGTAAGTTCATACTGAACCGATTTGCTTCTGTTTTTCTTTTGAAGTTGACTTCTGAAGCAGCAACAAAAATTCAAATAAAATTCAAAGATACTGCTTATATTTACCTAACATTGTACGAAACAGGGCGTTAGGAACATTTATGTCAACCTAATACATAAGTTTTCTTTAAAACTGACAAATATCTGTTAATTTGTAAAATGGAATGCTTATTACCGCATGTTATGTTATTTTTTCATCCCAACTGGACTGTATTTTCTGCGAATTGGTGTCATTTATTTTTCTTTCTATAACTGATTCATGCATGAATGTTTGAGGAAGAAATTAAAAAGAGAAAAAAAGAACGTTCTGTCAGCAAAATATTCTTTGATGACAACCATTTCGACATTCTTTGTTCCACACGCAATTTATCGTCTTTAGTTCCTTTTCACTTGTTTTGTTCATCTACATATTTTGCTTAAAATTATCTCCTTTATATTTTGCGACTTTTTTTTTTAATGGATTTCCATTTTTATTTCTTCGGCTATCATTCAACAACATAATGAATCAAAACAGACGGTGAATCAACATTTTTAAAATAGCCTTCTTCAACAAATTTACTTGTTTTGACGAGTTCTTATAATGTAGGTCGAAACATTTTCGTTGGTTGCAGCCCAAGAATTGTTGTTGCTGCTGCTGCTGCTGCTATTTGCAGCGCGTTTGCATGTAAGTTAATCAACTGTATCTGTAGATACTAAGAATCTTTGCAAATATTCAAACAAGCTGACCGCTTAGAACAGAATAATGAAATGTTGTAGAAAAATGATTAGCTTAGGATTATATTTTCAATTGTTTTTCTTGCAAATATCATCCAAAATCATCACACCTTTAATCAATGGTAATTATCACAGATTTTACACCATTACAACCTTTATCCGAAAAAGTGTAGTAATTTTCAAGTTTATCTTCCTTGATAGTTTACAGCGAATTGTGTCTGAAATCAGTCAAATAAGATTGAAGCCCTTATTTTCGATATTCTCTTCCAGTTGGACGTTAATCCCAAATAATCTCTAATAAAAACACTGCATCGCTATGTTGACATTAATTGACAAACTATGAGAAATCGAAACCAAAGATACCATTTGAATACCGTACTTGTAATGTAGCGTTGGATGATAAAAATAGTTCCTTCGTTTCTCCTTTTATTCCCCACTCTCTCGCGGACAAAGTCTCGAAGTCATATTCCTGACTCTAGCGAAACTTATGAATTGTATGAAAGAAGCCAGAGTTTAATCGGAAAATAATCGGATAAGCTTCAGCTGTACCTTTCGACAGTTTTTATGTTTTTATATGCACCTACAATGACGACCTATTTGCAGTGAATTTAAGAGAAGAACCGAAATTTCTTACTAAAACTAACGACTTGAAAGCACTTGATTACTCGACTTCATTTTTATTTTGAAAACGTGAAATTTATTTCCAACTGATGATTCATCTACTCATAGATGAAAATTTATAAGCGCATGCGTATTATCACAAATGCATATTGCTTTAGAAAGTATAATGGGACATTATCGGCTTAGAAAGAGCTTGTTAACACACAATCTTGTATTGTTTGATTTGTACACACATGCCCGTGTGTGGGGGGCGGGGGAGATCTTAACTCACAATGCTTCATTTGTATTTTTTCATCCATTCTTGCTATAATTCTCAGGAGTCTTGCTTTCTTTTAGTCTTTTTTTCATGACATTATTTTTCATTGTTATTTCGCCATTTTCTTCTATTTCTTTCCTTTCGATTACTTTTGCTTTCCTTTGTCTTTATCGCGACCTTACTTATCGACAACAGCATTTCCTTCTTTATCTCTATTAATTTTGTTACTAAAAAAGAAAAAGAGTAAGAAATTTTATGTATTCTTATACATAAAATGTATGTCGACTCACTAGAAAATTATATTGATATTTCCCTTTTTTATTCGGACATTTTCTAATCAGTTCTATTTGAAGCTTTCTAGCTACCCTCTCCTTAGTCTTTTTATCTCTCTTTCTCTCTCACTCACACACACACATTCTTAAATTTTTTTCCTATAATCTGCTTTTCCTCCTAAACTTCCGTTATTTTCTATTCTTCACATTTTTTCACACTTAATCGCTAGTCTTATTTATTTATTTATTTCACACTTAACACCCAGTTTGGTTCAAATTTCATCTTTGTTCTGTACAATATATATATATATATATATATATATAAATATATATATATATATATATATAGATTTTACTCCTTCCATTCCCCTCTCTTTAGTGGCACTCGTACCAATATAAATTCACAACATAGACGCGTGTACTGAAAACTATCCTTTGCCAGTCTGTTCTTTTTCATAAAGTGCACAGTATCCCCACCCTCGTCCACATTTTCATTAGATTCAGCCAAAGACGTCATCGTTGGGAATATCGACATTCTGATGGTTAAGGCGTCTTGTGTGCGAATGAGAGTGCATAGTGGTTGGGGGGATCGGTCTTTAATGATAAACTGCATGCTTCACTCAGCAAAACAGACTAGTAAAAGCCATGCCACCAACGTCTCCACACCGTAGCAATTATAATTTTTATTGCTTTTTTAAACCTTGGCATTGAGCAATGTTGTGGCTCACTGTCACTTCATTCTTTTCGATCTTTCTTTGTTACTGAACTCTTTGCTCCAACCCCGATACATAAACGCAGTTGACACGCGACATATCCACAGTCAGCATTACGCTACAGTTAAAACTTGCGAAACTTATACAATCCATTTCAATACTTTCTTTTTCGACAAAGGACAGACGACATTCTTGGAAATATCAATTACCATTAGTATCTTGATTGGCTTATTGGTGACGTTAAGTTTCAAACAATACGTTAAGTACCTCAAAAAAAAAAAACGATACCTTAGAAAATGCATTATAAAAAATGGAAAATCTTTCTTGAAGATTGAATTTTAGTTTTAATTCCAAGCTAACAGATTAAATTTAAGATCCCAATAAGCAAAATACTTTGGTGTATTTGAAACCAAATTTGGGTTTACTGGAATCTTTTTCTCCTTATCAGAAAAATCTATAAATTCGTTTATATTGACAGTAGTTCTCTTTTTTAAAAAATCTGTTCAAAAATAAAATATCCTTTCCTAAGACGTTATTTTGGAGAATTTGCTGGTTTAATGTTTATTTAATCTTAAATGAAACAAATATAACTTTTAGCTAAAAAGTATATCAGAAAACAATTTTTTCAAACACGAAGTGGGCGTTTTTCTGACGTGTTGAATAATTTATTGACAGCCTGATGGTTAAAACATTTTAAAATTAGACAGAACTAAAAGAAATGACTTGACGAATACAACGTAAACACTTTTATTATATAGTTTGTTTACCCAGTTATCTTAAAAATTTAAGAAAATATTTTAAGCAATCTAATATTTTATTGAATTTTAGTTACTTTTAAATTTATTATAGGTACTCGCTTATTTTCTGATAATGCTGTATATAAATGTCAGTATTTTCAAAAATCGACAGCTTTTTCATTTATGATTAGTAAATACACTATCAAAGGCGTTCGACAAAGTACGCCACAAAGATCTGCTGGAACTGCTCAGCAACCTTGATATATCTGGGAAAAGTATTAGAATAATCAAGAACCTATGCTGGCAGCAAACAGCCTGCATACGGATAGAAAATGAGTTCAACAGATATACAAAAACAGAAAGGGGCGTAAGGCAAGGATTTGTTTTCTCACCAGACTTATTCAACCTATACAGTGATGCAATTCTGAGAGAACTGGAAATCCTACCAGGATTCATCATTGGCGGCCACAATCTTAAAAACATAAGACATGCAGATGACACAGTGCTGATAGCAGACACGGAAAGGAAACTACAAAACCTACTACAGAAGGTAACAAAGGTGAGCGAGAAGAAGAGACTAAGCATAAAATACAAGAAGACAAAATGCATGGTCATCAGTAAAAAGATGAGCCCGAAATGCGATTTACAGGTTGGGGGCACTAAAATCAAGCAGGTGTGGAAATTTGAATATCTGGGAAGTGTGATGCTGAGATCCGAAGGCATATTGGGATGACCAAAGATGCATAAAGCTAGGTAGAGTATTACGAGACAGGAGGATTTCGTTGGCAACAAAGAAAAGAGTATTGAACTGCTACGTGATATCTGTCATCCTTTACGGCAGCGAATGTTGGACGGTCTCCTCAAAGATGACTCGAGGCAACAGAGGTGTGGTTCTACAGAAGGATGCTAAGGATACCATGGACCGAACATGTGAGCAATGATGAGGTTTTGGAGAGGATGCAAACAGAGGAAACTTATACTTAATATCAGGAAGAAGCAGCTGAAATTACTGGGACACCCAATGAGAAAGGAAGGATTGGAAAATCTGATATTCACAGGGCGGATAGAGTTAAAGGGAAAGCAACGCGTGACATACTTAGCGGTCTTAAGCAAGTGGATGACAGAACGGGGTTGGGGAGAAGTAGCAAAAAAGATCAAACACATTGAGAACTACAAGGGATAGTAAAAAGTGGAGAACTATGATTGCCTACGTCCTGAAGGGACACGGCACATAAAAGAATAAAGACAGTTTTAATTTGATGACGATATCACTTGGTTGCTACGAATTCATACAGAATTTAAAAGATTTAAATGTTTATAAATTATTCTAATTAAAAATTTAAAGCAATTCTAGTAAAAAATGATTATTCAACAAAAAATTATTTTTCCTATGTGAATAGTGCCCATAATATATTTTATTCATGAAAACATTTAAGGTTAAGAGATTTAAAAAAAAAATTACAAGGATTTTCTAAAAAAGAAATATTTTTAAAATAATTTCAGTCGTTTCTGAATAAGTCCTTTCAAAAAATAAAATCCGACATTTATCACCGAAAAAGAAAAACGCTCGAATTTTCTGTACAAATTTAAGGTCCCGTTTAAAGATAAAAAATAAAAAACAGAACAAGATTTTCTATGTCAAATTTTCAGGGACCTAAAAAGAACAAAAAAATAATTATTACATAAAAAAACTTTAGTCTTTCCTCTTAATAATGACGGAAAGGTTTTGAGGATAAAACGTAATTTTTACAATGCTATAGGAATTTTGTTCCTTATACATCCTTTTTTCGTGAAATTTTGTAGTTACCTACATTACATCCGATTCAGCTTACGATACTCTAACTACAAGATCCAACAGTAAATAGTTTTAAGCACAATGAATATACAATTGACAATGTTTTTACTGATATATCAAAGTGGATTAAAAGAAATAGGTAATGATTATTCGTAAATTCTCGCGTACATTGTTCTTTATCTCGCATGTACGGATAATGAAAACAGAAAATTGATATATTTTCTTGAAACATAGAAAATCTGGTTCAACATTCATATCCACAAAATCGGTGTTTAAAAAGGACACAACAATTACTGTATACGCCATCGACAATTTTTATTGTTTTAAAAAGCTATTTTTGTAATTTTAATGAAACCGAAACACATGAAATTCTCTTTTTTCTCGAAAATTGACAGTAAGTGTTAAAACACTATTTATAAACAGTTAAATAAATAGTCATAATTCTTAAGAATAAAAAGTATAAGCCCAGATACTGTTTTAGTGAATTTACATAGCTAGAGCAAATGAAAGAAACGCACAGAAAATACAATTTTTCAGTATTTATTATTAACGTTACTTAGTTTATTTAAATTTTCTCAGATATTTTTATACATTTCTGAATAAAAAAAAATTGTTTTCATAATTATTTCTTTATGATAAGGTAAATGATAAATATTGCATTGTTTACATATTCAAATATTTTCACATAGTTCACATATTTTTATAAACTTATTCTAATTAAACAATCTAATAAAATAAAGTGATTAATTCTTTTACTGTCGATTTTCAAGAAAAAGAGAATACATAAATCCAGTTTCATGTTTGGCTTTTATTAAGATTCTAAAAATATCTTTTTAAAGCAATAGAAAGTGTCCAGTACACAGTAATAGTGGTGTCAAGAGAAAAACGTCCTTTTGACACACCATTTTTTGTGGGGAAGGGTACGGATGTTAAACTTTGTCGGAAATCTTTTTATAATATTCGAGTAACTATTGTTTAAGAACAATATATTTGTTCACGGTAAAAGCGAACAAGGAAAGACTGTGTGCAATGTAATGAATGATTTAATCTGACCACTCACTATTTTTCTTCCATTTAGTCTCGCCCGAGTTTACTATGAACATGTGATGGTAACCTTGTTTTTAAGTGTTTTTTTATCTAAGATATTCATTGTAGAATTCAACACAAATTTAATTTTCAGATTTAAATTTTTATCATTAAGCTGAGTAATTATTTATGTACCCAGGTTTATATATATATGTGTGTGTGTGTGGTGTATGTGTATGTGTGTGTGTGTGGTGTATGTGTGTGTGTGTGTGTGTGTGTGTGTGTGTGTGTGTGTGTGTGTGTGTAAATTCGACAGAATTATTAAATAAGGAACAAGTAGGTAAATCTTTATAAATTTACATGTTTGCTCTATTTTTATATTAGCTTCATCAAAAACTTTTGTTGGAATAACGAAAGATTTCTGATAAACTAAGGACATTTAATGATTCTGTCGGATTTAACACACACACACACACACACATATATATATATATATATATATATATATATATATATATATATATATATATATATATATATATATATGCATGAAACTAGATAACATCACGTTTTAGTTGGTGAATATTTTTCGGGAGATGTTTTTGAAAACGAGACAGGTGAGCAAAGGTTCAGTTTATTTCGCCTCACTGCTTTCGTTCTCCTTCTGCTCTTTCTTCTTTGTCTACCTTTAATAATAATAATATAAAAAAATCTGATTCAAGCAATGCCCGGTAAGCACGTGTACCCTCCACTTCGAACGACCTTGCCCATTGTTCTGAAACCGGACATTGATGGATGCCCGTTGTACAACTTCATGCATATATGCACGGCAAATGTGTGTGGTGGGGTGGAGAATAAAAGCTTCAATGTTTGTGTCAGATTGAGTAAAAGTTGGCTGGGGTGGCCGGTGCAGAAGGACAGTTAGAAAAGACAGCAATGTTAAGATGGGGAAAACAGCCCACTGTGCGCATGAATACTCATGAGGTAGGTTTAAAAACAGACGACAATAACCGAGGTTTCCTAGCGAAGTTGTGCAGGTGGACAAACAGGCTATTCCAATTTTTCAAACTCTTTACTAGAAATGAAAATTGTATCGACGCAGAAAAAATTTGAAAATTTCAAACTTTTAAACCTCGCATTGTATACATAGTACTTTTTCTTCTTTTACTTGCAATGTCTCTTTAGGACGAAAATTTCATCTTTCTATCTCTAAGCAGTGTTTGTTTTATGACTATCCCTCCCACCTCCTGTTCTGTTCTCCACTTATACTAACTCGTTATGTAGATTACTCGCTGTTTCCCTCTGGATCTCTTGCCTTCAATACGTCCTGTGAATGCCAAATTCTACAGGCCTTCTTTCCACATTATAGGTCCCAGAAATTTCAACTGTCTCTTCATTATTTTAAGTATAAGTTCCCATTTTCCTCTAAAATCCTCGTTGCTCATGTTTTTCCGATGTTATTCTCGGCATTCTTCTGTAGAATCATAACTCTGTTGCCTCTTCTCTATTTGTAAGGAAACTGTTGAACATTCACTGCAATATAGGAAGATTGATATTCAACACATTTTCTTTGTTTCTAATGAAAATCTTTTCCTTATCACTTTTAGTTTTGGAAAGCGGCTTTTGTCATTCTAATTCGCCTTCATATTATTGTCCCATTTTCCGTCGTCTGTTAAAATACTTCCCAGATAGTTACATTTCTCTGCTTGTATGATTCTGATGCTTCCAATCTATAATTCACATCTTGGACTGTCCATACATGTTCTTATGTTCTGTCTTTTTACTGCAATAACAAAAATAGAATGACAAAAACATACCTGCGAGTGCGATTTAATAACTTCAAATATTTCGCCCCTCTGTTTAGATTTTCATTTTAATAATTATCACTGTTTTATCTTAATTTCTAGATTTATGCAGGAATGAAAGATAGATCCTTTATACACTCATCAAAGTTCTGAAAAACACACATCTGTGTTTTTCTGTGTGTCTCTCTCTCTGTCTTTCTGAGTGTCTCTCTCTCTGTCTTTCTGAGTGTCTGTATTTCTGTGTATCTGTCTATATGTCTCTCAGTGTATCTTTCTGTGTTTCTTTCTGTTTGTCTTTCTGTTCGTCTATCTGTGTATCTGTTTATCTCATTAATTTGTTGATTTAGTCGAAAGCCTAAAAGTTCTAATTGTCAACATCCTTTTAATTCACTACACTCAAAATCGCATGCAAATATCTCTACATCTGACTACAGATTTATGAACGCAAATGCCCTACGATAATTTTTGTATATGGGTAAAACTTTATTTTGACTATATATTGTTTATAATATCATTCCTTCTTCTCCACTAATTGCATTTAACGGCATTTGCTATGTAACTGGTCAACCTATTTGTGCTGATTGAGGAGTCTTTAAAGTTTGTGTTTCTTCTAAGCAAAGAGGGAGAGTAATTGACCGCTTCTTTTTAGTCTGATAGGGAATATTTGAACTTAAGTTAAGGTAAAAATTTCATATTTAATATCATACTGTCTATTCCTTAACCAACCCTACCACTCTTACTCTGATATTTGGGTAAAGAGATGGGGTTTAAATGGAAATGGAAAGAGGAGGGATTGTCTTAACAAGACCAGTGAAAGAACTGGACAAACTCTTCATCATATACCAAACCAACAGTACTTTTAACTTACAAAAATACCCCGTAGCACTGTATATGCGACTATAAGCGCTGCTCCCTGTTGTTGCTTTTACCATGTAACAGCGGAATTCATCAATTTCAAATTTACTTGCTAACTTAATTCGTAAAGATACTACGGTTACATACACTGGAATTGCTCATTAGGTTACCTGAATACCCCAAACATTTCCACCGTGATTCGATCTTGTAACACATCTTTAATAGGTGTATATCGGGTTGGCAGTTCGCTGATTGCTGCATCGCGACCGGTAGTGAGGATTCCGAACTCTTCAACAGTCGCTTCATATCGAGGTATTTGCAGTGCCATGTCACGCATGGATAGGTGTCCCTACAAGCACTTATTACAAGAAACATTGAGGCTACACTATGCTGCAGTTTGCGCCAATTTCCAGCCAGCTCATGATGCATTTGACGACCGGCAGCTACTATTATTTTGGGCCTTTTCCACTTTAAAAAATAGATCATGACTGAAACAAATAAACGAAATAAAACGGAACAAGTTTGCAAAACACACCTAAGCCTCTCAACCTTTTTTTCCTTCTGCAGTGTATAATTATTTCTACGTCCTCCAGATATCCTAGTCCTCTGTGATATTAATCTGAAACCTTCAATCTCTTCCACTGAATTCTCTATTCCTGGCTATTTTCCTCACTTTTTAAAAGGGCTCTAGTGTTGCCAGTGGGAGATAGGTTCGTGAGCATCTCCCACTTGCAAGGAAACCGACTCTTCAGTCTCCAGATTGTTCTTACATGAGCCTTCGATTTTCACTATTAAACTCAGTGTTATTTCTTCTTCATTTCATTCCCATTCCTCTCATGCCTGTTAAATCATGTTTGCTAAATAGAATTTCTGATAGTATAGATAAGGCCCTCTCCATACACTCATCTGCAGGTATCTTTGTGTTCGGCGACTTCAATACCCAGCATGTCAAGTGGCTTCATCATCCAAATGAATCATGTTGTTGCAGACCGGTGAATGTATTTTTAGTTATCAGAAGGATTTATGATGTCGTATAAACATACGTCCACAACAAATTAAGAGATAAAAAGGAATATTGAAAACAAATCATGCAAGAAAATTCAGAGTGAAGACAAACATAATTAAAAGTGTAACAATAACATTGATTTATACACAATTGACATATACAATTGGGTTGAATATTTTTGGATAAATGAGGATGGTTGAATTAGATTGTGTAGAGTATTTTTGTAAAGTTTCAGCGTGTGTGAAGCTGTTATTAAGATTTGTTCGTAAAATTAAACTAAGTATTTGGTTATGTACAAAAATGTCCTTTGTGCGAGTTCAATCAATAGTGTGTGTGCGTAAGTCTGTTTAAGTTATTGTTAAAAATTGGTAGGAGTTGTGTACCTTTAGTTGTTTGGATGTTTGATTGATTGTTTACGAATACTTATTTAGTAGTGAGTAAATATAACATTTTAAGTATTGTAAGTAATAGCTAGAAATTGTTCCTGAGAGAGTGTGCTTGTTGTTTGCTGAGTCAGAGAAATTTGCGCGGTAAAAGTGTAGTTGGTCAAGGTTTTGACTTGCATGGATTAGTTTGGCATCTCTCCAGTGGTGAATGTCTGACTGCCTGAGTCGATTCAGATTCTTCTATTTATAGAGTTTTGGTCAAGAAAATAGGCTCCAAAGCACTTGGCGCGAAAAGACATTTTCGCGTGAACTTGTTACAGTTCTAAGGGCCTGAGCCAATGAGAATTCTCGCTTGCTGAAACTAGAGTGTTGATTGGTTGATAGGTGATTTTTGATGTAAAGTGTATTATATCGGAGGTTAGTATGGATTATTTCATCAAGGTCGTGTTCAGCAGCTCTGTCTCTTGCAACTCCGACCACGTGATAGTGTCTATAGATACGTCTTTCCGCCCTCCAATCTGGCGAGAACCCCATATTAACATGGCTAAACCAATGCGTTGATAACCGAAATATACTATGCTAATAGGGTGTTGGGCGATGAATTTTGGTTCTAGAGACTTTTGACTACACTGCGAGAGTGTACCGAATAAGAGTAAATCAAATCCTCAGTCTATCCTCGCTTCCATCAAATTGAAGTACTGACATCTAATGCAATCCTCTAGAATTCTCTTCCAACTCCACTCTCGACCCATCTTGAGTATATATCTGATTCATTTTCCCACTAGAGCAGAACCTCTACTTAGTTATATGCACATAACTCCTCTGTCTAAGCTTTCTGCTATCATGTCTAAAGTATATCCCTCCAAGACTTGCAGATTTGATGATAACCCAACAATTGTCCTAAAGAAATGTGCTCCTGAACTGGCTCCGGTTCTCCTCAAACGTTACAATAAATGTCTCGCTGCTTCTTGCTTTCCAACTCGTTGGTAGTCCTCCTCTGTAGTTACAGCCTTTAAGAACTCTGGGAAACTACCTGACCGTCGAATTATTGCCCTATTAGTATCTTACTTCTTTTTGAGGCTCTAATCAACGCCGAATTGGTAAGCATCTTACTTCACACGACCTCCTTTCGGATGAGCAATATGGCTTCTGTTTCTCCAGATCCACCGCCGATGTGTTAACAGCCATCTCTGAATTTGTCTATCAAGCTTGTGCTGTGGCCCTAAATATCTCAAAGGCATTCGACAGGATTTGGCGTGCTGATCTTCTGCATAAACTCAATGGATACGGTGTCTCTGGAAAAATATTTGGCCTAATTCAATCATTCCTAACAAACTGTGTAATGAAAGTCGTGTCGAATGGACACGCTTCTAGTTCATTTCATATTAATGCAGGGATCCCACAGAGCTCCATCCTCGGACCTACGCTGTTTCTGATATTCATCACCGATTTGTCTTCTTACTCCAAAGATTGGACACTGATATTAGAGAAAGAAAATGAGATGGAACGAATACAACGGAGACATTTTCCACAACGAAAGAGAACAACCGGTAATACACAGAAATATTGAAAATCTGAAATGGAATCAGCACTGACCAAATTGAACAGAAATAATTCATAAGGACCATTGTTTTCTGGTCAGGATTGGATTTTCAGTTCTTGTCCTTTTTTACGCTAATACAACTCTACACAGTAAGTCTCAACCTTGTGTGATTCTTGGGCCTTATATTTCGTGAACATTATAAATAAATAAATTAAATATATAACAGTGGTAACATACCGGAAGATTTAAGTAAATCTATTTACATAGCACAGTCTAAAAAAGCCAAGTGCAAAACCTATGTGAATTCCATCAAAGAATCAGACTAATGTGCCATATAACAAAATTTATCATCTGAATTCTGATAAGATATGCAGATGACAGTGTTGATAGCAAACACGGAAACAAAACTACAATAACTTCTACAGAAGGTAGTAAAGGGAAGTGAGGACTAAAGATCAATTTCAAGTAGACGTAATGCGTGGTTGTTAGCAAAATGAACAGCTCCACATACTAATTACAAATTGAGGATACCAAAATCAAACAGGTAAAAAATTTAAATATCTGGGAAGCGTTTTAACAGAGAACGGAAAGTGTAACACTGGAATTCAAAGGCGTGTTGGGATAGCGAAAGAGTCCTTCAAAAAGCTAAGCAAAGTATTAAGAAACAGAAAAAAATCGTTAGAAACAATGAAAAGGGTACTGAACTGTTATGTAACACCAGTCTTATATAACAGTGAATGCTGGAGAATCAACTTGGAGCAACAGATATGTCATTCTATAGAATGATACTGAGAATACAATGAACAGAACATGTGAGCAACGATGAGGTTTTAGAGAAAATGAAGACCAAAAAAAAACTTATACTTAACATCAGAAAGAGAAAGCTGAATTTTATAGGGCGTATAATGAGGAAAGAAAACTTGGAAAATTTGATACTCACAGGACATATTGAAGGCAAAAGGGACAGAGGAAAACAACGCATAACCTAACTAGTGAACTTGAGTAAATGTATGGTGGAACAAGGTTTACGAGAGATAAAGAAAAGACATTTATTAAAAGCTACAAAGAACAGGAAATTGTGGATAACCATGATTACCAACATCCTGAAGAGACACGGTACATAGAAGAAGAAAAATAAAATCTTTACACATCCAGAGTACACACTATTTATACAGTATTTTTAATAAGCATAGATATTATAAAGCTAAAGTCTCACAATATAATGTTCATATAAATATACAAAATATCCCGAAAAGTTTACGAACATTAGCTGACTAATACCAATTTAATTGTGAAAATCTGACATAGTGTACTGTATAAAAACTACTTTTTATATAGAAATTGTAGAAAAAGGCTATCGTATGAAACCTGAGCAAACTGTTTATTCAGACGTTTTCAAAACATCGAAAGAATGCAACATTCCTAATTAATTTACGGGGAGGAGGGCAGTTTTGCGGGAAGAATGAAACTCAAACAGCCAGCTGAGAAGAATCGCGTAGAATCAGGCTAAAGAAATGGAATTATAACTTATATGATGGATAACACTCGTTTGCATTTATAGGCGTTTCTTCTTTCTTTCTTTTCTTTCTTTTCTTTTTTTCTTTACTACGAATTCTCTCATAGACTGTTCCTATTTATATTCTACAGGGTAGAAAAAGAAAAAACGTTGATCGGAACCACTCGGTGTTTATGTTTTTGTTAAGTTTCCGGCTGCTTATGGAAGCAGAAATAGTAAAAATGAAATGGGATTTGCTAGTTACGGTTGTACACTATCTGTTGCTGTCTTGTGTTTTTCTTTCATTACTTACCACTGGACTGAAATATCAACCAAGACCGAAACATCCGCAGCTCTGTTTCTATTTATTGGATGCTTGCCACTTGAATTACTTCCTCTATATTCTCCAATGGCAAATTTCGTTTTGGGACATAAAGTTTTGCTATGTTCTTGCTTAATTCCTTTATTTTACTTCTTTCTATTCCATTATCTTTTTGTCATTTTACTTGAACTACTCGTTCGTTCCAACTTACCTTTTAATTTTAAAACATTTAATACTGTAATTCTATTCAGATATTAAAATGAATAAACATTCTTTTTATTTTGGGATCATGAAAAAATAAAAGTTAAATAAGAAAATTTGAGGAAATTGGTTAATCGTAAAGACTGTAGATTTTGCTCAAACAAATTATATAAATAACCATTTCTTTAAACTGATAATTCAATGGTGGAATTAGACTATATTGATAGAAGCTATTCTTTTGAAATGTTCTATTTACCGACTTCTAGGTATGTCACTTTTATTCATTTTTCTCTCTTCACTTCTCCACACAGCATTTCGCATTTTTCCTATTTAAAATCTAACATATTTCATCTTTCATTTCACTTCACGTTCTCATTTATATCCGATAATCTGGATTTTTCTTCTATCGTTTCATTTAAAGTCTCTTTCTTTCTCGCTTACTCTTCCTTTCCTTCTCTCTCTCTCTCTCTCTCTCTCTCTCATTATCTCTCCCTATTTCATTCACATTATTTTACAAGTGCTTTAATCTGACGTCAATATCCATGTATGCATAAGTTTCCTCAGAGAGAAAATGACGAATGAGAGCGCTTATCAGGTAAGTAGATTGAACTATGTACTTAAGATTCAAGTCTACAGTCGATCAAACACCACCAGAAGTGTGTGTTTTCTTATCGCTATTTAAAATGGTTCTTCATTCAGGTATGAAAAACTCAGAAGTGGACGTTCAAGCAACAAGAAATTAAATTTCATCAGCGAATATGGTGACCAGTATCTACATCACCGGAAGATGCTTTGCGGACTGTCTTCTTTTATACACGGCGCCTTCACAAGATTAAGTATAAATCTACAGAGACAATGCTAGTGTGATATTCAGGAGAGACAAACTTTATTCCCAAGTGTGTTATGGTTATAAGAAGATATTTACCATAATAATGGCGAGAACATCAATATGAACAATGGCGATGACAACAGTTGCAATATATGAAAAGTAGATTACAAACAACAAAAATATCTTCGTTTACAGCAGTTTCTGTATATTCAAGATGAAATGCTTCCATTCTTAAATTTTTCTGATCCTACTGTTGATGCAATTCTTTAAGTATGATGTTTCCTTATTTATGATTGCGCGTACATTTTTTTAATCATGCTTTGGGCAACATCAGAATGTTGTCAATCAGTAAAAGATTTCGGAATTTCATTTTCCATGATTATGACTGATACTAACCTCCAGGAGAGTGACTCATTGCCCCTTCTCGGGCAAACATTTTACACTGACAGGAAGTGGAACGATTGTGTTGAATCAACTGCAAGTTCTGCTGCTAATAAATTTGGTTTACTCTGTCGTTCTAGACCATTTCCTCGCCAGAATCTATCTTGCATCTTTACAAGTCTACCATTCGTCCATACATTGAATATGGCTGTCACATCTGGCCCGCTGCTTCTACTGTGTATTTAGAGATTCTTTATAAAATCATTTCCAGTCAGCTTTGATCATTAAAATTTTAAATGCAATGTCAATCGTCATCCTCTGTCTCTATCATTCATTTTCTTTTATTGGTCTCACACCAATATTGTTTTCAGATTTTTTCACATTCAGAAACCCATTCCGTCTTAGTGGCTTTATCCCCGTGTTTGTAGTGAAATGATTTTAAAAAATCATTTCATTTATTTCAATATATATATATATATATATATATATATATATATATACTGACGCACCAAAAATCGTGCCTTGTATGACCTATTCTAGACCAGTTCAAATAGAGCAACTTCTACAAGTGGCCAGAAACCTTCTAGGGAGATGTTTGATAGCACCGTTTTCGTTGCTCTTCTCGGCTCTCTGATCAGGTGCAGGATCTTGCATGCTAATACATTTGTCCACTATGTGCCATAAATGCTCGATTCACCTCATGTCATGCGAACGTAACGCCTATGAAATACGTCAAAATGTCAAGAATACGCCTGAACTAAATTTTGGTCAATTAAGGCATTAACCTACTGATTGTTATGGCGTATGGTAATATTAGCCGTTTCCCTACTAGGAAACATTTGGCATTCATTGAGTGATCAGACATTACTGCTTTCGTTTGCAATTTATAAAATATTATATGTGCTATCCATTTTAGATTTTGCTGCTCTTGTTAGTCTCCAATTGATGAGATTTATGTTATTAGACACGCGGTTCTTTGCTTGTGACTCTGTAACACCAGTGCTCAATGTTCAAAAAAGGATGGTATTTGCCAATACCCTCAGGCCTCACACGCACACAGATATTTTAAATATTTCTCTTAGAAAGAGATTGTATACAGCTGACAGTTTAGATATTGTGTACGAGTTCGGCGCCATGCATGACATCTCTATGAAAGTTTTGATCTGATGAGCCTATTTAATTGTGTTTTCATGTTGATGTTTTGATTTTGTAGCAATTTACAGTGTTTGGCGAAACTAACTCTGGTGCAGCCTATTCTATGTTCAATTTCTTTTCCTCCTATAGTAATTTTGTTATGACTGAGTTATTTGAAGTGTTTATCATTTACTAATTCCACATCCAGAATTTTTATGATGACTCAGGGTATGCACCATCACTGCTTTCTTTCCAATTCCAGATCATAGTTTGTTTTGAAAAAAATTTGAGTCCTATTACTTGGAACATTTGGTAGGGGATGTTGATTTTTTGTTCAAGATCATTCTTAGGACCTACTATGAACGCCTGTCATCAGCATAGACCCCCAAATCATCAGTACATTGACCTCGGGAGGGAAAGCAGGATCGTTGTCTTCTTTTGGTAGATTCGTTTGTAATGTACTATGGAATGTTTAAATGATCAGTGTCCATCTCTTCACATCTATTTTTTATAAATAGAATCCATGAATAGGTGCAAATGACTACAAATCAGTGTAAGGTAGCGGTCACTTATCAATGATGTGCTTAGTCGAACTAGCGAGTCCAATCCATAAAGACCTCATTGAATATGGATGTAATTTGAACCAATGTCGTTTTTCTATTACCGCAAAAAATTCGAGCAAGACGTCTCTGACGTAAATGATCATTGATCAGCTACTGCACTGTCCCTAATGGATCGTAATGCCTTCCATTAGATATTCCCCGTATACACATGACGCCGTAGATCAAAGGGTGTCAAATGTCCCTATAGTTTCAGTAATTAAATATCACATCTCTCTGGCACCCACTAATATGCCCTGTTCAAATTCCGATAATTCACGTTACCTTGTCATGAGCAACCTATGTGGTATTCACACTGACTGACAGTGTATATATTATATATTTACAGTGTGTATATATATATGATATTTATTATTTTTTAGGATATTTATTTAGAATAAAACTAATATATCCACCACAGATCCAAGTAAAAAAAGTTCAAATGCTACTTAAGGAACTGTGTTCCTGATCAAACCGGACTCATAAATAATTACATCGGTTACACAACTACATGCTTATCCAGACGCCTTACGTTATACCTATCTGATCATAGCTCCATTGGAACCCATTTAAATGCACGCACAAACTTATTTGACTCCATTAGAAACATACTAGTAGAAAACAAAAATATAATAACTTCATCCCCCTGTAAAAAAGATTAAAAATAATGGAAGCTTTAATAATATAAAAGAAAAAGCCAACTCTTAACAGTATTAACTACGAACAAGGCCACAATGTGCTAACCGTATTCGGAAATTAAAAACATCTCTATAACACACTAAAATATACACATAATTCACACACTCAATTAAGCTAAAAAATTGAATCATCCTTGATAATGTCTAAATTTATAGACATAAAACATTTGGACAGTTTTTACACACTCTTTGTCCAGAAAAGAAAGCTCTTGTTCGAACACTAGAAA